>OOFC01000677.1:5516-15793 GCA_900323345.1 Pseudochromis fuscus
CCCTCCCTGCCAGCTGGCTTTGGGGTGACCCTGCGCCCCAGTCCTCCTGCCCTCTGGCCTGTCTTCAGATGGGACCACAGCACGGGAGGGGGTGGCAGTGCGTCCTTGACGTATTAATCAAAAGGCATTGTTAGGCAGGGTCTTTAGCTCAATGTTGTCTCTGTGTTTACCCAAACGCACTTGAGGACTACCTCTGCTGCTTGGGTCTTAATATGTAGGAGTGGGCGGGTGATGCTTGAATGATTTGGGTTGTTTTAGTCGTCTAATATGGTACATCTCCTATGCTGGCGGTTCTTGAAACCTATCTAGAGAATGTAGCTTTGATTTGTTCACTGCATGTAAACAGGCTTATCTGGTAGTCTTAACTGTGAATGTTGTTGTCGTTTTTTCTGCTATTATGATGTTTTGAAACTTTTTATTTTTTTTTTAGTTGCCTGTGATCTGTGGGTAAAAGCAGCACAAACCTCTGGCTGGCCAAGCCTCAAACAAAGTTGGTGCAAACACTTATTGACAGTGTTCTTTTTTATCAAATGTCTATTGTCAGTGATGAATGTATTTATTTCTGGGCCTGCCCTCACCTCTTCAAAGAATTTGCTCAGTGTGTGAGACTGAGGTGGAGGCAGGACCCCCCTTTTTTTTTTTTTTTTGTTTTGAGGGTTTCAAGCTGAGAATCAAAAATGAGACACAAAACATAGCCATTAACCACAATCTGTGAAGTTGACTTTTTTTTGTGGGAGAACTGATTTTATTTTTTCCAACTCAAAGAAAAATGGTCTATGGCATTTATTATCTTCTCAGTTATACCTGACAGTCTGTAGGGTTTTTATTTCATGTAACTCACTATGGGTGTTTTTTTTTTTTGTTTGTTTTTTTTGCCCAAGCGTTCTTGAGTTCTCGCTGAATGACTGCACACTGCGGGGAGTTGAACTTTCACCCCTTGTGTGTGTGGATCTGTGGACACAGGCAGGACACTGTCACTGCCTGTGCAGAGCGGAGGCTACTGTATCTTTTTCAAGCTTGCTCTCCCTGGGTGTTGCCATGCTGCTGACATTAAAAAGAAAAAAAAAAAACATATTCACAGCAGGAACATGCACATTATCCACATTTCTCGCCTCTGAACAATAATGTTCTCCTCTTAACCATTGTTACATCTCCTTCTTAAACCACTCGCCACTTCTTCCACTACTTCTACATGATGTTTATCTTCTTATTGTCTGTTAGTTCCATAAAGGAGGATTTTAGAAACGTTGGATGAGAAAGCTTTACTAAGTGCACTTTGTATGTTTTTCAAAGCCTCTGGCGAGAACCAGACCTTCTCATATCAGTTCCAGTTTAACTGACGGTTTACTCTTTGTCTTTTTCTTCTTACCTCATCACTGTTGCCGTGTCTGTTTGAGAATATCATATCATTATGCAGTGTTAAAAAAAAAAAAAAAGCTTTAAATTTACATATACAAAGCAGGAAACTGAGTGTTCAAATTTCCATCTTGGTGTTATTGTCGTTACACCTTTTTTGCGGTTGTTACTTCTACCATCCTCTCCAGACATTTTTGTATAGTAGAGGGGCTGGTCTGTCCAGTTATTATGGAGATGCTCCTTCTTACCTCGGCAGACTAAACCAAAGCCAGTTTAAAATGGCCTCCAGTGCCATTAAACCTTGTCTAAGCTTTATTGTCCCTTGCTTTATCTCAGATACACCTGACCCCTGCTTCAGCCCTTTGACCCTCTGTAATCTCTGTTACTGTGCAGGGGGTCTTTACCCTCTGCTCTGCTGCATTTTTCAGTTTTTGCTGTACCTCCAGTGACATTGTGCAGTAGTGACTAAAAAAAACAGAAAACACCAAATTACCTCAAAACTTTCAGTGTTTACAGAAATGTGCTATCTTGCCATTACATTTGTAGTTTTTTCTTTTTTTTTGTTGTTTTGCCGTCCATCTGTAACCAAAATATTCTTTTTGAAATAGAGTTTATAGCAGCATATTTTCATACATAACTTTTCATTTTCATATGTTAATGAATTTATTAAGGCACCGTGTCACCTTGATGTGCACTACATAAATAGAAAGACATGATCAGCTGCTAAAAAAATAAAATAAAATAATTGTACTTGAAGAGTTGATTAGTGGAGCTGCCCATGAAGTGAGTGTATTCAGCTTCCTCTCTGGTTTTCTTCAGGAACAACCTCTCAATAATGTATCAGGATCCAGGGGCTGAGAGGCTCTGGAATGGACATGTAGGGTCTTTGCTGATGAATAATTAAGGGCAAGAAGCCCTCCCCCTCGGCAAACACACTTCACATGCAAAGGTGTACACACCCAGGTGCACTTTTGCTGGCATGCATGCGCATAAACCTCCACTAATGCAAACACAGATGCCACCGTCTAGACTTCAAACACCACCTAACATGCACACACCAGTATTTAAGGTGAGATTCTCTGACCCCTTTGTGGCTTTTGGCAGCACCCAGGCTGGGCTCTCTCTTTATCTCCACTCCTCAGAGAGCTCGTATTCAGGTCAGAGCCACCGCCGTGCATAGCGATGGGGCTCGCAAACTCAAAGTGTCATAAAAGTGTAATACAGCTGACCTCAGCACTCACAACCTTGCAGTCTTAATGTACAGCAGTGAGGAAAAATAAACTGTTATTTTATGATCTTTTCATTAAAAGCTTGATTGAAAACCAAAGACTGTGTTTGGCTTTTCTCAGTTTTGTGTTCGTCTCATGAGAACAGGTCTCGTTCTGTTGTCGTGTTGGGCGGGAGTGATTCTGTTCATAGATAATCTCTGATGGGTAATGTTTCCCCACTGGGAGGTCACACTTTGTTGTATCATGTTAGGCATTGCAACCCTTTCTACCTCAGGGTATTTTATGAACATTTTCCAGATATGCCTCATAAACATGCTCAGGGGACAGTGAAGTCAGCAACATGGAGGGGAAGTAAAAACAAGTTGCAGTATTTCAGTTTAGTGAAGCTCATAATTATTGGTTAATTAAAAAAATGTATTTGAAGAGCTCCCATAGTTTGACAACAGTACTCTCTAAATGTATTTTTCAGTTGATAATCTTTAGTGGTGTAGGCAAGTGTCCTGCCAAGGGTTATTTGGTGTAGCAATCAATACAAGGTCAACTGTTGGCCACTCGTCCTTGTTGCAAATGCAGTTTTCCTGTATTTGACATGTCTTCACGATTCTTCAGTTGTTTCCTTTTGCCACACTGCACAATTTTACTGTTGGCCACTGATTCGTGAGCAGACACTGCTTCTCCAGACCTCTTTATGCCTCTGTAAGTTGCCAGAGGACTTGCCTATAAAAAAAAGTCATCATCAGACCTTTGTTACGACTGATAAAGCTAATTATGTCGTCACTTGTGTAGCTAGTTACTTCTGGGAGAACATTGCAAAAAGTCTGGTGTGTGGCAACAGGAAATGTCTCAAAAATCCTGAAGAGAAACATCGACCACGAGTAGTTTCCTCATGTGATTGTAGTAAAATCCTCTCCAGCAGTGACTAAGGGGCATTTACAGTAAGTATACAGACACAGTCAGCACCTCTGACATGCCTGTACAGTACTGACAGTGTGACTATGAAATGAATCAGGATTTTTAAAGCTCACAAATCACAAGCGTACTGACTACCATGACATTATCACTCTTTTAGTCCTACCTGTAATTGTTCTGGGTTTTCAGTATTATCTCCAGACCAAGCCGGTAAACACTGGGCCTTTTCCAGCCTGATTACACTTCCCTCCCCCAGCACCTCTTTATCATAATTCCTTTGATGCCTGGGCAGGAATGCCCATTGGTGAGCTGCCAATCACTTACATTGAGCACACACTTGCATAGATCACACATACTCGTTCACTGACACACCCTCCTTAGGTATGTATATGAGCTCTTTCAACCATCTTGTCTGCTTCACGTTGGTGTTGCTCGCTGCCTGCCTTTCACTCTGTGTTCTCCTCTTGTTCCTATGGTTGAGACTATAATCTCACATTCCCTCTGCCTACCCTTTATTACTCGTGCCTGAGTATTTGTCATCATTCTGGCTCAGGTCAGAGTGTATGGAGGTGGCACATTTATTTTTCCTCTGTGCCATTAGTAATGCACTGTGCCCCTAGAGGTGTCACATGCTAAATGACCCTGAATGGGGGTCGCCTAGAAACAATGGCCCTGGTGTCGATAGCCCTACCCTGTCCTCCCCCACCCAAGCCCCTCTCTCCACCAACATCAGCGCCAAGCAAACACAATAGTGAGAGCAGAGGGAGGGGGTGGGTAGGTGGGTACAGCACAGCCATTACCCGGAGCAAAGATCTGGAGTGCCTCTCTGCCAGCCGGGGGTCATTCACGTTGAGTGTTGTTTTGGCACCTCAGGGAGCTCAGCAGAAGAAAATGTGCTTTTTAAGGGAGGAGGGGGGGTGATCAAGGGAACAGAGAGGGGAGACGCTCCTGAAAATGCCCCCTCTTCTCCACAGCTTTTCTTATCCTAGTGGGTCTGCGAGCATGAGTGGAATTTACCAGGGTCTGCCCAGGTGGGTCCAGGCTTGCCTCTGCTCGTCTGGGATGGCCCTCTATAATCTGAGGAATGTGGATGAGAGATGCCTGGCCTGCCCATGTTGGGCGAGGGAGATGGACAGCGTCTGTTATAAGTGGTATACACACACACATACACACACACAAAACACACACACACACCTTTATCGCCAGTGCCAGATGACCTTCTTGTCTCCGTGCTGATAGTCAGCAGATGGACTAAAGTCTAGTCTTGGTCACTGACTTTGTTTTCAATCTGTGTGAGGAATAGTTTGACATTTTGACACTTCTTCACATTGTTGCTGGAAGTCAGGTTTGCACCAAAAATATGAGGCAGATAGCTTAAAATCAGCCAACATAAATCTTTTACTCCTCATTTTCTTATGCACTAAATAAAAGAGTATTAATTATTAACGTATTAATTATTACCCATTGCTGCCTTTAAACAGAGTCATGTTATGGTGCATTTACACGGGTACCTACTCGCTTCGCTTCGGTTTTAGTGCATTTCCACTGGCAAAAAAGTACCTGGAACTTGGTACCTGGTACAACTTTTCGTACCTCCTCTCCTGCGGTTCCAAAAAAAGTACCTGGTCTGGTCGGAGCAGGTACTAAAATCTTATTGGTTGGAATCATCACTGCGTCGTTGCGTCATCACTGTGCGGCACGTAATCTGTCCCCCGCAAACACGCCATTTTTAAATCTTCGTCAAACCGTGCAGACGTGTTTGAAATAACAACAATAAGAGAAATGGCATCTGTTAGAAATCCTGCCCCATGGACTCAGGACGAGGTGCAAACCTTTCTGTCATTAGTCGCCGATGAGAAAATTCAGCAGGAGCTGGACGGCGCGGCCAGAAATGAAGAATCACATAAAAGATGACATCATGAATGACGACCGATCCCGAGCCATCCGAGGCGAAGCGAAGCGAGTAGGAACCGGTGTAAATGTGCCACTAGTTAGTTCCTTGTGTCCTCAGTCTTTATGCTAAGCTAAGAGGCCACTGGCTTGAGTTTAATATTTAATAAACTGGTATCAATCTTCTCATCCAACTGCTGGCAAGAAAATAAATACTTCTGAGAAAGCCTAACATTTGGTCCTATGATGTCTACTTTAGTTTCTTTACATAAAAACTCATTTAAATATTATTACAAGTGCTCAGCTTGTTTCACTGCTTTGTTGAAGCTACATGATTCTACTCAGTGAAATATTCAGGGTTTAAAAACTGTTTGGTTATATTAGGTTTATACAGATGGAGACACTCATTTAATAGATGGACTTGTAGAAATATGTTGATTTAAAGCGGGAGGAAAGTAAGTATTAGCTGTGAGGATTATAAATGCCCAAACTTAATGCCGAAAGTCCACGATTGGTCCAAAGTTGCAGTAATGATGAAATGAATATAGCAGCTACCTACACACTGGACTGATGAAATCTACCCTCGAGAGAGAGAGTGGATCACCCACAAGTAGAATTTATGCATTCTGATCATGTGTGCATATATCTTCAATGTTTTGATGCGCATCAATTATTAACAGTGTGTTGAATTAATGCCTCGGAGCCCCAGGTTGTCTGTACAGCCGTTATAAGATGCTCCTGGTAGAGCAGGAGGGGGGGAGCCGGGGAAATGTTGATTCACTGCTGCTTTCCTCTCTGATACAAAGCTCTGTCCTGTTCATCCCCTGGTTCCAACGCTTCTTCTCTTTTTCATAGTTGCATCTTTTCATCTCCCTGCCTCTGCCTGTGGGGTCGTACCTCTTATCCATGCAGTTAACCAGACCCTCCTCCCTTCTCCTTCTTCCTCAGGGAAGAGGCCAGTGGATCCCGTCCCACTGGGAAGACACGTGTCTTGGCACAAAAGTGCAGTGCTGCAGGCAATGTATATATCTCCATTTGTGTGGGATTTCATTGATTTTTGCCGTGTGAGTGTGCGCATGTACATGTGACAACACCTTGCTGTAGCTCTATCTCATTATTTCATCACACTCGCAGATGTTTCCCCGACTGTACTGGTCTCATGATGGTGCGGTGCAAGGATTCACTCACTCCTTCATCAATAACCCATCAGTATTGATGGGGACTGAGCGCACTGTGTGCATCAATACCTGATCTTAAATTCAGGGGGTCTGTTTATGGAGCACAGGGACGAAATCCAAGGCCTGCGTTGCAGCTAAGTCAGGAGCACAAGGCCGAAACAGGAGCAGAGCCAGGGAATGAAATATAAGAACCAGAAGCAGCATGTTGGGTTAATACACTCTTGAAATCCTGTGGATTTTTGGATGAGAGTTAGATGGACCTCGTTCCTCTTTAACATCCGTGAAAATCCTGAGCCAGGTGCAGCTTAGGCCTCTCTTTTAATGCAAAACAAAAATACTGTACCTATGTATCTGCCTGCTTCTTTTCCCTCCCTTTTCACTCTCCCACTCAAGAAATTAATCTTTTTTCTCTCTTTTTGTACCCTCCTTTTTTTCTTTATTTTATGAGGCCTCAGTCTGAATTGAACCTGGACTGCTGAGTCACCAAGCGCCTGACGGTGAAAGGCAGAGAAAGAGAGCAGAGAGCGAGGGAGAGATGAAGGAGAAAGAGCTCGGCAGGTGGTGGGCACCGCCACAGCTTCAGCCCGCGGAGTCTTTTCAGCTGGCACACAACTGCTCGGCTGCCACAGAGGCCCTGCTTTCCATCAGAATATTCCCCCTCTCTTCCCCCTCTTTAAACGATAAACGAGGAGAACAGGCTTGGGCTGGAATAATAGGATCCTTTCTTTCTGCCTCTGCCATGTGTGAGGACAGGAACAATGGCCGGGACCGGGAGGGGAAATGATTCAAAGTGAGATTTTCACCTGCTCCCTTCAACCCCAGCCCCGCTCCTTTCAGAGCATGCTAATGCCAGTTCATTTACAGAGTAGTACTGTAAGCTGCAACACACAGACACACACAAAATGCACAGAACCCTTTTTTTCTCTTTGTGATGGACAGTTCAGATTATTGTGCTTCAAGACGTCCATTTCAGTAATCATACTCATTATCATCATTATCCCATTTTCACAGCTAAATAAGAATTAGACACTGGCTGACTTGTTGCGCGGTACCGTCTCTGTTCTGGGGTTTTGTTCAATCCAAACAGCAGTTGTGGATTTTCTTTATTTATGTTGTCAGCTGATACTGTGGTTTTTCTTCAAACAAAAAAAAACAGCAATACTTTCAGTATCGTGTCATGTCATCTGTAAGTTTTTAATTTCTTACATCCTGCTCTAAGTTGTTCTTAACACATTGACTGAATCAAAGCTGTGATCTGTTCTTTTACCTGAATCAACCTTAATTCATTTGTAATGAGGTTTGGCTGCTAATCCACTTGTGATGACGTCTTGTGCACATGAGCTTAAAAGTTTCATTGTTGCTGTAGAAACAATTACAAGAAATAGTAGTTTAATTCGAAACACACAACACACTGACTGAGGCCCCGTCCACACGGAGACGAAATGAATACATCTCCCCTGAAAACAGATATTTATATCTGCGTCCACACAAAAATGCCGAAAACGCTGTGGTCAATATGCCAGGCCTGTATGTGGCCCTGTAACGCCTCCACAGAAACACACCAAAACAAGGAAGAAGACACGGAGCATGCGCATTAAACTCGTACGAGGTAAAACCAACACCCACAACAATACATACTTGTTGCTCACGGTAGTTGTGTAGTTTCAAAAGATTTGGCTGTAAAGGTCAAAACAAGCCCAGTAGCTGCTGCAGCACTAACGCGACGCTGTGTGCTGCCATTTTTACTGTTGTTGACGGGGTTGCTCAGGCGAGTTAAGGGTCAGAGGCGGGGCTACGGCGGCAGCGTTTGAGGAGAACGTGCATTCGCTGTCCACAAGGAGACGCAGCGGGTGGTTTCAAATAGTATCAGTTTCGGCAGTTTTCGGCTACTGACCTGATGTAGTGCATGTTTCGTTTACACTGAAACCCGTCTCCGTGTGGACGGGGCCTGAATATACTCATGCAGGGAAAAGACCCTTCATTAAACGCCTGTAAACAATGCAATAAAAAAAGTAGTCTGTGATCATACGTCATTTTTTATCAAACAAAACTGCTCAACACTTCCCGGCTTCATCTTGTCATACGTGCATGTTCACTGCTTTTCTTTGTTTTATGTAGTTGCAATATCTTTAAAGCCATGGAGCTCTGGGCCATTGTGAGCTGCATATTCATGTGTAATCATCCAGACGATTAATAAAAAGGGGAAAAAAATCAACAGATTATTTGATAATTAAAACTGCTGTTAATTACAAATATCAAATCTGTTCAGATGACAGCCTCCTTTAAATATGAAGCCTCAGTCACTTGCCCTCTATAATGAGACGTACAGCACACTCATGTCAGGAACACTGCAATGGTATCATGAGGGGAAAGTTATTTGTCTCAAAGAGTAATCAGTGTCATGGCGTATGGATAAACTCATTTGCTCTCTAATCTCCTCCCCTGTGTAATAATTTGTTAATATCTCTCCCTCTGGGTGTGTGTGTGTGTGTGGTGTTATTTTGATTGTAATTCCCTCTGCTGGCGACTGAATTAAAACTTGCTCCTAATTTATCATTCACTGGCTGACTTTCAGTGTTAATCAGAGAGCATGCATAAAAACACTTACCTCAAACATGCGCGGGCACTGATAATCTTGTGTCGTAACCACAGCAATTAAATTACTGGCTGCATCTTATACACAGAGAAACATAAATGTTCATTTGAAGCCAAGAGTCTGACACATTTATTACATGCCTCTATATCACAAAATCACTCTAACAAAGCAACAGAAAATATGACGTGCATTCACAGTCAGACTTTAGTGTTATTTTCTTGCATACCAGTTTAAATGGTTCCCTTATACTCCAATTACCAGTTGTTTCTGACTTGATATAAATATCAAAGTAGTACATGTGAAAAAAACCCATCCTATTTCAGGGTTGAATATGTTGAAAGGAATAACGATGGTGGCATGAAAGAGCCTTGGAAGATCTGGCACTGTTAGAAGATCAAGCAGTGACTCTGTAAAGAGACACGCATTTCAGTTTCAGAGAAATTCTTCTTCTTCCCTCTACGCTACTCATTAAAGGCCCGCAGGAGGAAAGGGATACTTTATACAAAGCTTCACACAATATGAAGCACACTGCTAAATGAAACACTTCGCTCGTTCATAAGGAGACAATCCACCATGAGTTTTGTTCTTGAAAATAAAACTAATTCTTGTTGGTGGACACTTTTAAATGAAACCATTAACAGCTTATACAAATACACCACTGCCACAGCTGCATATGTGCTAAGCTGCTGCTTTATTAGCTCAACAAATGATTTTACTTTGCAGTGATTCAGTTGTTTTACAGGATTGTCCATATTAATAAATATTCCTCACAGCATCACCTCATATTCCTCTTACAGCTGAAAATGTGTTTGCTGGTTCTCACTGGGATCCTTGTTTCTTGTCTGTCTTATTGCTTCTGACACCTCTTTATCTCCATCATATTTGAGAGATCTAACCTTTTCTCACCCTTCTGGCTCAACATCCCTCAATCCTTCCCTCTCCCTCTCCTCCTCTCTCCTCCTCTCCTCTCCTCTCCTCTCCTCTCCCTCCCCTCTCTCCTTCTCACCCCTCCTCTCCTCTCCTCTCCCTCCCCTCTTTTCCTCTCCTCTCCTGTCCTCTCATCTCCTCCTCTCCTCTCCTCCCCTCTCCTCCTCTCCTCTCCTGTCCTCTCCTCTCCTC
>OOFC01000677.1:15813-29427 GCA_900323345.1 Pseudochromis fuscus
CCTTCCCTCCCCCCCCCTCCTCCCTCCTCCCCCCTCCCCCCCCGCCCCCCCCTCTCCTCTCCTCTCCTCTCCTCTCCTCTCCTCTCCTCTCTGTCTAGTTATATTAGGTTAAAAAAAATACCTCCATCCTCCTCTGAACCATTTCACTTTACGCCTCAGCTCCTGCTGTAATTGGACAGAATGTGATCTGCTTCACTTTCTTTCTTTCTTTCTTTCTTTCTCTCTCTCTCTCTCTTGCCACATAAAGCAATATATTCAATTTTTTAAATCCAACCTTTGTCCATTGTCTCCATTGCTCTCTCCTGAACTCTTCTCTCATGCTCCTTTTTGTGTCTTCACTTTGTGTTCAAAGACAGAGGAAGAGCAGGGAGTCAGGAGAGGAGGGAGGGCTGAAATAAAGGTAAAGTCTGTGTGTGTAACAGGGTGGGAGGAAGAAGGCTCGCTGGCGGCACAGAACAACACCCTTTGCCCTGAAGCCACCAGAGTGCATTGTGGGAAGGAGGTCAGTGGCAGCTTCACTCTGGGGAGAAACAGCCTGATTGGGCTGCGAGCTCAGTTGTTTCACACAACGATATGTAATATTCATGCAACGTAAACTGCCATCCATTACATATGTCTGCTGTTTTTTTGTGATTGATAACAGTAAACCGGTTCCTCTACTTTTGTAATGTCCTCTCATTATACATGTTAACTAAATGGCACTAATGGAGCCCTTTATGGCTGATTAGAGCAATTAATATTTAACTTCTCATCTTGGAAATATTAAGCCCATTTAGTTACAGTAATAAGGTGACTGATTTGAGCTGACCTGATGTATTGCATGTTTCGTACAATGATTCATGACTCACAGGGGCCTTCATGTGCCTTGAAATGAGATTTTGGTTTTATCCTTTGGTTTAGATAAAGGGAACTAAACTACTGTGCGTGATACATACAAATTGGGAACCCACTCATAAAACAATTGCCCTACAGCAGTGCTACTGGTCCCACTGCACAGAGAATGAACATAACACTAATACAGACAGAAAACAGTCCAAATATTTCCATTTGCCACTGTGTATTTAGCTGGAGCAGTGCTTTAATGCTCTGGGTCTTGGTCTCACTTGATGTATTTTTTTTTTTCAAGAGGGCAAGAATCTTAATCCAGTCTTGCTTGAAAACATTTGATGTCTCGTCCACATTATGCACAGTTACCCTGCTTCTTGTACGCTTCATATTAATAAGCCCTTATGAAAAAAATGTTGCACTGACACATCAAATGAGCCGCCAGTCACAGCTGAATAGGGTCATTTTGAGATTGAAGGCACCTGGAATGGGTCTAATAACCTAAGAGCTGTGCCTGACCCTGTGTTCAAGACACCATTACTATGCTAATGCTTACACAGCAATTGTAGCAGCATTGTTCAGTGGAGGCTTCCTTGCGCGTGCCCGTACGAGTGCATTACAGAGAAGGAGGGGGGTGGTTTGCTGCTGTATGTAATGAGTGTACATGTGTACATGCGTGTGCGTCCCATTTATAGTTTATGCACGTGGAATCAGATACTTCCGTGTCTGATACCTTCCAGGAGATAATGGAGCCCACAGTGGATGCGTGAGTGGCAGCTTCTTGTGGAGCTCACGGATTCATCAGCTCTTTCTTCATTCCCAAGTTTCTCCATGCCCTCCCCCAAGCATCCTCTCCTCATTCTCGGCTTGTGGTGATTGGCTGGGAGCAGGAAAGGATGTTATAGTGTATGAATAATTGAGCAGAGGGAGAGAAAGAGAGCGGGAGATGTGTAAACTGACCCTTAACTGTCCTCACCCATCGCTCAGGAATCCACCCTCGACTGTACACACGGCCGAGGCATCAAAATATACCTGCTAGATATTGCAAAGGGTTAAAGACAGAGTTGGATGGTGATGCTGGATTTTCCCTCTTTGAAACACTGTGCTTGAGTCCTTTAGTTTAGTGTGTGTATGTGTGTATTCGTGCGTGGGTGTGCACGAATGCATGCACCTTCATTCAACCAAGGGTCAGTGCGAGGTTGCATTGCACTTACCCTTCCATTCCCACGAGACCACTACATTCTGCAGCAGTACATGTCCGTGCACGAGTGTGTGTGTAAGAAAGAGGAGAAAAGAGTGCATGTGTGTGTGTGTGAGTGTGTGTGTGTGTGAGTGGGTGAGTCAGTGAATGAGTTTTATGCCCTCCTGGTTTCTTTTAAGGATCCCAGAGAGCCACAAAGGAAGAAGAGATTGTTGCCATGCAGGCTTGACCCTATTCAGCTCCTGAAAGATGTGGAGTGGCTCCAGCGAGGGCTGGTGCAGTCAGTCAGGCTGTGTGAGGCTGATGGGCACTGGAGACCCTTAAAGGCAAGTAAACACACCACACACGCTCTCACTATACCTTGTGAGGTTGCCATGGTTTCTGGGGAATGTCGTTGGGCAAGTTGAAGCACATCTCTGGTAATTCCACCCTGCCTGGCAGCGATGTTGTGTGTGCGTGTGTGTGTGTATGTGTGTGTGGGGGTGTGTATGTGTGTGGCAGGCAGGCAGGAGGGTAAATATGCTGTGGCTTGCAACCTGCGTGTGGATTCCAGATTTCACATGAGCGAAAGACGAGGAGCTTATCTGTTTAGTGCTAATATGTGCTTCCACAGCAATATCAGTTTTCCCCAGATGAGCACAAATGAAGTGTGGATGATACAATGAGTCATAAGAAGGACTCTGTGCAATTGATTAAAGCAAACATTTCTGTTTCTCGTCAGTGTGACTCAGTGTCATGCAATGTATGGAATTAACATTACATAGATACAGTGTTAATGATTATTGATTTGGTGTGGCAGTGAGGCTGCTGGTCATGAGACCCTCTGTTGTTGGATTTCTTTATGTCATGTCATTGGTCACTTCTCACCCCATGATGGCTGTTACTGCGAGAGAAAAAAAAAAGCTGCTCCCACGTTCGACTGACCTTTTCTCCATGGGAGGATCCAAGGACGGGGCCAGAGGGGCACCGGCCCTGGCTTCAATCTGATTGGCCCCTGAAGTGCCCCTTCACACTTAAAGCTTTTTGGTGATTGAATCCTATACAGATGCATAATTGTCACACACTGTGGGATACAATAAATATAATGTATAATATAACAAATCATAAGAGAGCCTACCTCAGAAAAACTAAAACTCATTGCAATCAATCAATGTTATAGATTTATAACTTTAATTTAGTTACTCTTTTGAGAAGTGTAATCCCTGATACTCTTCCTTGGTGGAGAAATATGTGTGAAGTGTTGATTGCTGTTGAAGTTGATTTTTGGAGAAGTGAAACCCCATCGCTGTTAGTTTACCTTGGTTAGTGTTATTAACCAGGTAAAATCATTAATATTCATCCAGACACACACGTCTGACATCAACAGACAAAAGAGTGGTGGTGGTCCTCCTACTGCTCCATGGGATAATCTGCTTTTGCATTTTGATTTTTCAGAAAGTAATGTGTAAACAAAACTGTGCGCGTGGATGAATATGCAGGTGATTAGGTCAGTCAGGCATTTAATTACAATCAGGCTGAAAACAAACACTTAAAATAATTCATGTATAAAATGATGGGGTTTGTTTTAAAAGCGCTGCAGGGTACTACCGCTAGTCACTTTCTCCACCCTGTTTTGTCAGAATTTCTAAAATAGTCAGTAAGTGCAAGTTTACCCTGACCTGTAAAACCACAATAACCACATTCACGAGGAAAAACGCCACATGGTAATAAACCAGAACTGCCCTTTAGTTTCTTTGACGTTCAAACAAGGACGCCACCAAAATCATTTAAAGCTTTTCAACACTGAAGACGACCTGATAGGCAGCTAAAATCTTCTTTAAAGTCCTCTCAAGAGTTGTTTTATGTGCTTGTACAACTGTATAGCTATGAGTCTATAATCTGCTGCAAATATATACCAGCATATAAAAGACAAAGTGGTGCTCCCTTTATCTCTCCCTCTCACACACACACACACACACACACACACACACACACACACATCTATGCATAAAATTGTGGAGCTGGGAAGTGGCCTCTTGACTTTGAATGTTGAGCCAATAAAAGGCAACTTCATTATGGTCTCACCCCCAGCAATTGGACAGTTACACCGAGGCAATAAGTCGACAGGCAATAAAATCATGAGCTACCTCAAGGGGACAAATGAGCACACGCACACACACATGCACACAAATGGATTTAATAATCTTCACTCTGGGTCTTTACGCACACACACACACACACATGCACGTTAGATTAAAGGTAAACTCAGCATTTTCGGAGTGTTTCCTGTACTAAAGCACATTTTCTTTTTGTGTTTCTTCATGAGTGTGTTGAACCTCTTCCCCTCAAGACTGGACTCCACGACCCCACGCATACTGACAGGAGTTGCTCCAGGCTTCTTGCGCAGCCCTGTTTTTGTGAGTGTTTAAAAGGGGTCGAGCTCTGAATCCAAGATGCTGGATCTCCCAAAGTGGTTCCTCCAAACACTGGGGTTATATAATCTTGATGTCATTTCCTGGTCTCTATGCAGACAGGCGGGATGCAGCGAGAGGATGAAGATGATTCTGCCTGTAATGGCTTTACTCGATCAACCTCAGCAGTTCTCTCTCTCTCTCTCGATGGGGTCTCAATGGCCCTGTCCCCTCTTTGGCTCTCCGATCCACAACACCCGCCCTCGCTTTCCTTAATCATAGTGACCCAGCCCACCTTGAGCCCATGTGCTTTAGCATACTCAGCAGTACTGTGGTAATCAGTAATCAGCCTATGGGTCTAAGCCTCTCTCCACACCAACAGCCTGGGCTCCTCTGTCATCTCATCCCAGTCAGAGGGATGAAAGCTAAGCATCACTGCTTTTCTTTAGTCATGCAGGCAGGAAGGTTTTTTTTTTATATATATATCAACGGGAAATAGGTCCTGTGATTGGCTTTGAAGTAGTGCACACATTTAAACAAATGGAAAACACTTATTTACAAGAGAGCGAGGGCTTTCTCAGCCTGCGGATCAAACAGGAACACATATGCAGACAGCACAGTGTTTGCAGAGTGGCACCAGGATGAGTATGTATACATACTCGAGTAAATACTGAACATAAAACTTGCATGAAAGTAACACAAACACACCAGTGTTGTCACTTGAAAAACCCCGAAGCTCCACTTCTGGTGGTTTTTACATTTCAAATCTCTTGCATGATTACATGGTGCAGGACAGCTTCAAATGGAAATGCACAGCGGTCTGTTTGTAACCTTTCTTCTCTGTTGAGGAAGAGACGGCATTTTTTAGATCAACAGTCTTCATAGAACCAACAGTGAAACACACAGACAGAGCAATTATCCCCTTTTGTAATTCATCATTCCAACAAATAATTTCATTAAAACGAAACTAATCAGAGCGAATCATCTGCAAACTGATTTTCAAAAGATGTAAAATGTTTGTTTTAATGTTTCCAACAGTGAATTCCTTTTATAGTTCTGGGCACCCTCCAATCAGATAATGAGAAGATTCTCCATTTAAAACGTGTTTTAGTGTCTTGTTGTCCATTTGCTGATGTTTTAATAGTGTGATTACAGCTTAATTAAATCTCATACATCACAGTCTTGGCGCTGTCATTTGAAGGATTTGGCAGTGGCTTGTTCAGGGTTTCAAATCTTAACCATCAAAGAAACAAGGTTGAAATTTTCCTCTTGAGATATCCAACACAACCTCCCATACATACCAGGTTAAATCAATTTTTTTTATTCCCAGAAGAGTTTGCACCACCAACCTCGGCACAAGCTACAATTACATAGTGTCTTGAGGACAGAGCCTGCGCACAAAGACAGTGGGGGTGGGTGTCATTAGTGTTGCTACAGCAACCTCCATCAACTCCCCCCTTCCTCATTTTATGAATTTCTCCCACTAATCTAGTCCAGATACAGGGAAGAGACAGTAAATGATTTATTAACAAGCTGATGGAATTATTCCTGATAATCATTCATGGACATTAATTCTCAAAGTGCTCAAATGTGACACTGGACATGCATTCATTTGCTGTACAAATAGGCATTTACTGGTTGGGCATTTACAGGGGTCATCATTATCATCTTACCTTGGTTCGCTTCCATTTATCGCAGAATAAAGGAGCACGGCATCTGCAGCTTTATCAGATTTAATAATCTCATCATTGCTGTGTCACTCAAGGCTGATTGCAGCACTGAGGACTGTGTGTTGTACTGTACAGTCTGTGTGCTACAAGGTTGCCTGAGAGAAAGAAAGAAACCCAACTTCTGACATCACAGAGGTGTGTGTAATGGTGCATTTACACTGCTACCTACTCCCTTCGCTTCGCCTCAGATCGCTCGGGATCGGCCCCTCGGTTGCACTTACATTGTCGATGATCGTCGAGAGTTTTTATGTAAAGAAACTAAAGTAGACATCATAGGACCAAATGTTAGGCTTTCTCAGAAGTATTTATTTTCTTACCAGCAGTTGGATGAGAAGATTGATACCAGTTTATTAAATATTAAACTCAAGCCAGTGGCCTCTTATCTTAGCATAAAGATCGAGGACACAAGGAACTAACTAGTGACGCATTTACACTGGTACCTACTCTCTTCTTTTCGCCTCGGACCGCTCGGGATCAGCCCCTCGGTTGCATTTACATTACCGAGGATCGTCCCTCCTCCGTGTAGCTGGCCGCCATTTGTGACGTCATCTTTAAGGCGATTCTTTCGTTTCTGACGCCGTCCAGCTCCCGCTGAATTTTCTCATCAGTGACTAATGACAGAAAGGTTTGCACCTCGTCCTGAGTCCATGGGGCAGGATTTCTAACAGATGCCATTTCTCCTCTTGTTGTTATTTCAAACACGTCTGCACGGTTTGCCGAAGATTTAAAAATGTTTGCGGGGACAGAGTACGTGTCACTCAGTGATGACGCAACGACGCAGTGACGATTCCGACCAATAAGATTTTAGTACCTGCTCCGACCTGACCGGGTACTTTTTTGGGACCACAGGAGAGGAGGTATGAAAAGTTGTACCAGGTACCAAGTTCCAGGTACTTTTTTGACAGTGTAAATGTGCCAAAACCGAAGCGAAGCGAGTAGGTACCAGTGTAAATGCGGCATTAGAGGAGAACGGGCTTCAGGGGTGTTCGGTTTAAACAGCAGGAAATGACACTGTTGATTAATACGTGTGTAAAGGATGCTTAAATCTCTTTTCTACAGTAGTTACAGTTATAAATTAAAACACAACAATGCCTAATTTCCATTGTGGTGATGCACCAGATACACCAACATACCTTCCACGCATCAAGCTCCCTTCATAAACACAACAGGCTACAAATTACTGACATCTCACCACTGCTGCTTTGAAGCTGCTTGTTCATGGGATCATCTTCAGAAAAATTACTTCTTTGTTCTGCAAAAGAATAAACAATGGACTTTTACCCATGAGGTTTGAAATTAGCACACTACTGGGTCATGACTCAAATCAATCAAGCACAATCAATTAGGCAACACGGAGATGTTTAGCAGTATACAAGTGTAACATTGAATGATTACACACTGCAGCAGAGTGTTTGAAAGTCCTGATAATGACAGTTATGTTTGTTAACTCTACTGTTACAATATGTCCAGTCCTGTGACAGGTTTAATGCTGTATATTAAGTGACTGCTTTTGCATCTAATATGCTGGTCAGGGCCTCTCTCTTCGGCTTGGTCTCTGTGTTCTCATAATAAAACCTGATCGCTACAACATCTGATGGCTGACTGTGTAAATTGACATCCCCTCTGATCACCTCTTTTTTTCCTGTAGCCTCCTCTTTCTCCCTGTCCCCCTCTCACTCCATTCCCCTATTAATATCCTTCCACATATCTGGCAATCTCCCTCTTATTCGGTCTCTTTCATAACCACCCACTCTCTCTTTTTTTCCCCCTCCCGCTCTTTTCTCTTTCTTTCCTTTCTGGCATGTTCATTAGTCTGACAGGAGAGTGCTGTTAATCGTAGCGAGCGGAGGAGGGAGGTGAGCAAGCCCCAGGTCCATAATGGGAACCAGCATGGTGCATATGGTACATAAACACATCAATGCTGCCACCTCAGACACCCGACAGAAAGGGAACGAAGAACTGCATGTGTGCACGTCCTCTGCAAAACAGTCATTATCATGACCGTAATAGGCACTGGGTACACACATGACTGAGAGCTGGTCTACCAGATATCTGGGGGGAAAAAACAATGATCAACACTGCCCGACACACAGAGGGAGACACACATTCACTCCTGTCCACTACAGGTCTGTGCATTAGGTGGTTTATTCTGTAGCTGCTGGATATCCACCTGAGAGGGATATTGGCACTAACCATTAAAAAATCATTTCATTCAGTTTCTAAGGTGTTTTCATGCTGCAATTTTATTTTGAAAACTTCAGAAAATGTCAAAATTATGAGGTAAGAATAAAAACAGACTTTCAAAATAAAAGAGACAGAACATAAAATGCATTTGTTATGAGCTTTACAGCAATTTAAACGGGTTTCAAATGAGTATTATAAAAACACAGAGACAAAGATCCCAGAATATGAAGAGAGGACAGTTTCTACACATGCTAAAGAAGCCTTTTAATTTGTAAGGTTGCCCAGCTACCCGTGTAGCCCACAGTTGCTGTTTGGCATGTTGCGTCTGGCGACAAACATAAAAGCCTGTTTCAGCTGTAATCAGATTTGAAAAGGGCCCCGAGCAGAACCAGACCTCCTGTTATCAGCAGCTTGATTCGTCCTCTACTTTTACCTGGTTATTGTAAAATTTCACTCTCTCTTTTTCTGCAGAGTAATTATTACACATCAACACTTTGACTCTTGTCAGTCTAGTTCTGGTGTGGATATGTGTCACTGAAAGCATGAGGAGAAATCATGAATAACCTTTCTTATGAGACCTTCATTAGGGTCTGTCAGGGCTGTTTGATTAACATTAATGGGACCAGCCCCCTTTCCTCAAGCCGTTTTCTCTACTTGCCCTTTCCCTTGTTTTTCCTGCAAAAGCCTCTCCTGTCCATCACGATCCTGCCATGATTCATGTGCATCTTTCATCTCTCACCTTATGCTGTCTTCTTTTTACCATTGTCATTCTCTTGTCTTCACTGTCCTCTTAATTATGTCCTCCATCCTTACTATTAGTGGAGATGCGATGCCAGTGAGGAGCTGGTTGCATTACCTTCTCCACTCCCCCCTCTTCAACAGTCCAACACCTCCATCCTCCCCTCCTCCAGTCCCTCATTTCCCTGTTATCTATTCCTCTCCATCTTCTCCACTCACCTCCACAGTCTCTCATTTCTCCCTCCTTCTTCTGCTACCTGCTCTCCATTGCTTTCCTTGTTTTTGCCTTATGCAGATAACTCCCTCCACTCTCTGCTCTCCGGACCCTTGGTGGCTGAAAACCGTGTGGTCCAGCTCCATTCATCTCTGTCAAACTGCATTAGTGCCATGAGGAGCACGTACACACACACAGGTTCTTGGTTTGGTCTGCCATGGGGGGTGGGGAGGCCACAGCAGCAGGCCTCTCCAAAGCTGGCCAATGAATATAGATCACCTAGCTATTCTCGACCACTGGGGCCCTGAGACCCTCACCGGCCCTCTGGGACTTCAAGCCCTTAGACTGGGTCAGACCTGTTCTGCGTGGACATGCAGATAGAGCTTTCACCAGCCTTTGTGCGTGTGTATGATTTGTACAAACACCTCCAATAAATGGTCAGTTGTGCACCATGTATGTGGTGTTATTCAGCAGCAGGCTCCAGCTAGATTTTTTTTTTTTCTACAGGAAATGGTTGTGTTACACCTCTGGTAGGAAACAACAGTGCAGAGAATAAAGGAGGGGAACAAAGCCAACAGCTCTGGGTTTACTTTTCCTTCAGCAGATGGGAATAGATCTCATGAGAAATTCTCCGCTAGTGTTTTCCTTCAATTTAATGCTGTTGCTCATGATGTAGACAGAAGGGGAGATACCACAGAGGACACTGAAGTCACATTATCTGAATTTTAGGAGGGGAGTAGATGTTTTCTCAACCTGGAGGAGTTTACATTTTACAGCTAGACTCATTTTAGTGTTTTAGACTCAATATATTTGGTCATTAAAAATAAATTAAATAAATAATAAGGTGTTTCCTTTATAGAAATTAAATCATGTAGAGAGTGATTTAAACAGCTTTCAAACCTCCATGGTAAACAACATGTATGTGAACGGTCATTTAACCAAACAAACAGCAATTTTAGAGACTTTTATCTTCCACAGTAGCTGAGGGTGGGATTGGGAAAAACTCAGAGTCCTATTCATGGAAGAAAAAAGTCATGACACATACAAATCCCCTGTAAGGATTTATTAATGGGAAGTGGTATTATTCTGTACTTTTCCTGGTCGTGGCGTTTGTGTTTTTCCACATGTTTAAGTAAAAAAAAAAAGATGAAAAGCAGCCACAACAGTAGATATAATCAACAGCATAATGCTCTAAACCAGGGGTGTCCAATCCTGGTCCTCAAGGGCCACTATCCTGCATGTTTTAGATGTTTCCCTCTTCCAACACCTGATTCAAATGGTCAGGATCGTTATCAGGCTTCTGCAGAGTTTGATGATGAGCAGTTCATTTGAATCAGGTGTTGGAAGAGGGAAACATCTAAAACATGCAGGATAGCGGCCCTCGAGGACCAGGATTGTACACCTCTGCTATAAACTAATGGAGCATTTACACTGGTACCTACTCGCTTCGTATCGCTTCGGTTTTGGCACATTTACACTGGCAAAAAAGTACCTGGAACTTGGTACCTGGTACAACTTTTCGTACCTCCTCTCCTGCAGTTCCAAAAAAAGTACCTGGTCAGGTCAGAGCAGGGTATATCTGCTGCTGCAGTTAATGTTAAGGCTTCTGTAAACATGTCTTACTAATGTAGAGGAATCATAGAAATATCCACATGTAGTCAGTTTGCACTTATGAACCATGAGAGGGATGAAAGAATGATTTAGCAGACAAATATAGATGAATTACACCCTGAAAGTGTAAAACATTCCTGTTTCTGAGCCTATTTTGTTGTTTCATTGTTCAATGTGTCAGATGTTCATGTATAATGTGTCTGACTCTCCAGTGGGTGCAGGTGCAGTGTCCCAGCATGCATTGCAGCCACTGATGTTTGGATTTAAATATGTGCAGGTTCTTTTTATTGCTCTGTTTTGCTGCTTCTGTTACCTGCTGTCTAAATGTAAGAGCCACAGATACATATAACAACTCTCTGGCATTTTGTCAAATGAAATTACAAAGAGATGAAATAACTTGCAGAAGGCACTAGAAATCCAAGGATGCTACTTTCTCTTTGAAGGAACAGAATGGATGATCTTTGACATGAAAACCATCCTCAACACTCACACAATTACTTTTTTATATATATAATACAGTGTATTGTTGAATGTAATATGACCTCTGTACATACAGAGGAGCTCAACACCAGATGATCAGGCTCAAGTGCTTGGGCACTGGTGTGTGGAGGGTATGTGTGCCTTTGTGTGTGCTTTGTTTGGTTGTGCCGCACATGGAGAAAAAAAAGAGAGTTGAATCATTGCTTGTGAATGGCTGCATGCTTGTGAAAATAAGGCTTTAAGAGAAAGAAATCAGCACTAAGTCGCCCCTGTAGCTGTCATCAGCCGTGTGCCACTGTGGATAGGTAATCTGTCTTGCTGTATTGTTGGACTCAGAGCTCGTGTGCCGAATCCCCTGCAAGCATGCAGTAGGCATCCTAATCTGCTTGGAGAATTACTAAACCAGCTCTAAGCTCAATGCTGCTGTTTCTTGAAAAACACTGAAGGAAAAAAGCGAACTGGTGTTAAGGGGATCTTATGTTTAACCTACTGGTCAATGGTCACATTGTGTTTTCTTAATGTTAACTACATTAAACCCACCTTATAGTGTCAATTTCACACTTTCACCACATTTGTTTTAAAAACCTTAAACAAATCTAGTAGGAGGTTTTAGAGGGTTGCTGAATATGTTTTGCATGTACGTGCAAATGAAAATAAAAAGTGCAGTTGGTGTGATCTCGAGCTCAAGGCATTAGATCGCCCTTCCTTGATCTCATTAGGTGCAAATGACCCAGTTGGTATAAGCAGATTGCTGATGAGTTGGCCTCTCGGAGGCTAAATGCCACCAGCATGGAAGAAGGATAAAGTTAGTTGCATTGGGATGTTTATTTAGTTTATTTCTATTAATTCATTAGCTCTAGAAACATAAAACCACATAATAGAAAAATAATCTGACTATGTCGGCTGGTTGTAAAGGAGCATCTTGTTAATGCAGTTCAAATTTCATTTTCATTTCCTCATCAGTTAGTATTATTATCAGTATTATATTATTGTACATATGTCATGAATATAAACACTATTACATTTGTTGTTGGTTTAACAGCTGTATCACAGCAGACTGGCAAATCTTCACCACAGACACACACAAATAACTAATTTAAACTCATATAAACCAAATCAGTGTTTCTGGCGGAGAGGTTCGCAGGGAAAGAGAAAGCAGGAAGTTTGAGAAGCAGCCCACTAACCTGAATTCACTTGTCACATGTCACATGGACTGAGCCTAAGCCACTTGTCACAGCAGCAGCTGAGCCCTCACTTACCCCTTTTCCACCAAACAGGTTCCAGGGCCAGTTCCTGACTTAGCCCCAGTTTGTTGTGTTTCCACCGCCACGAGAACCGGCCCCAGCTGCTAAAACAGGGGCCACCTCTGGCCCCACTTCTTTGCTGGGCCAGACTTAGCACCGATTAACCAGCGGGAGCTGGGGGAGCGATGGTAGAAACACAACTAGCGATAGTAGAAGAGTAAAGTAATGAAAATACAGTTTTGGCTCTGGAGTAGTCTTGTAAAACCAGGAACAGCACTTGTATGCACACGATAACTCCTCCATTTAAACATTATTACAGCGAGGGTGCTGCTCCATCATATGCGACAAGGAAGGACATCGTGATTTCCCAAAACTGAATAAATACCACACGTAGTAACGCAAAACTGCTTTGTGAACTCAATCATGTTGTAACTAGAATATCCGTTGAAAAAAATATTTTTTTCATGGACTGATAGTAACAGGGTACAATACAATACAATACAATATACTTTATTGTCCCCATAGGGAAATTTGTTTGAAACTCGTGCGCTGCACCCAACATGCCTCCACAATAGCAAACAAACAACATGATAAAACAAACATGCACACATTCCACAATCTAGAATATTGCACATACAAAAGCAACATCTATTGCACAGACCCTGTGGTAAAAACACCATGAAAAATGTTGCACAGTCCCTGCAGCCTCATACACCACTATTTAAAAGTCTAATGGAGATCGGGACAAATCGGTTGAGTTTGCAGTGGGGAACTCTGTATCGCCTGCCAGAAGGTAAGAGCTCAAACTCTGTGTTCAGGACATGTGATGGGTCAGACACTATCCTCCGAGCCTGCCGAAGAACCGACTGCTCATAAATTGCCTGTAGGGGCTGGTGCTCTTTTCTCCCCATCACCTTCATGGCTGTTTGTACCAGACGGCCCAGTTTGGTTTTAAGCTGAACAGGAAGGTTTCCAAACCATGCTGAAATACCATACC
>OOFC01000682.1:0-20438 GCA_900323345.1 Pseudochromis fuscus
AAAAAAAGAGCAAAAACACTAAGAATCGTGTGTCAGAGGCAAAAACTGGAGTGAGAGAGGAGAAAGAGAGCAAGAAAGGGGGAGTTAGTGAGGGAGAGCAAGCAAGTTCGAGTGTGAGAATCGCTCCTGCCCTCTGTCTTCACACACTGCTGCCTGTATGTGTGTGGATGTGTGTGTGCGTGTGCGCCGCCTCTCCCTGCACTCACTCTCTCTCTCTCTCTCTCTCACACACACTCGGACGTGCGCACACACAGACCAAGGGGGAGAGAGAGGGAGAGAGGGAGTGTGAGGGGAGAGAACACATCGCAGCAGAGATGCAGCAGGAGGTTTTCCGAGGTACGTTCTCTTGTATGCTTGCCTTCCTGAGAGACAGACAGAGAGAATAAGAGGAAGAGAGGCTGAATTCTGTTGTTTTCCTGCTTGTTTTTCTGCTTCACTCCGCTGCTGTGGTGGTGATTTGCTCGGCGCGTGAAGAGGAGGAAAAGGTTTTTATTTTACTGCGCGTGTGTTGGGGCGTGAGTGTTGGTGGGTGTGTGTATTTATGCAGTGTGTGCCTGTGGAAGCGTATTAATGTGTGTGTGTGTGTGTTGGGTCTGTCTGTGTGTGCCAGTAACAGGCCTTGTCTCCCTCATCCTCCCCTCTGTCGCTGGCGCACCACGCAGTTCTTTTTCAAGAGCGATGACTCGCTTTGAGATTGTGATGAAACTTTTAATTTATCGAAGCCTCTTGCGTCTCTGTGATTCACCGCAGATGGGGGGGCGGCCTGCACACATCAGAACAGGCGTTAAACGTGATGCAGGATTTGTTTTGGGGGATCTTAGCATGGTGGGCCAGTCTCCCACCGCTGCCTATGAACTTACTAACAACATTAGAGGAAATGTTTTGGGAAGTAAAACTTGGATGTAGGCGATGGTAAACATCTCCAGTCCCATCAACTGGTTCTGTCTCCTATTTCGGTTTTGGGCCGCCCAGTTTGTCCTCCATTTTACCAGCCTGTTGTTTTGCTGGAGGTTGTCTCACGTAGAGCAGCAGAGGGCATATTGATGTCCCCAACCCTGTTGTTGCTGCCCTAAGCCTTACTTTTTTTTTTTTTTTTTTTCCAAAACAACAGAGCATCTGCTGCCAACTACTCCACATTCCTGGTTTCCATGGATGCCAAGCCAAACCCCTGTGCTCAATGTATGGAAAATATGATCCACACTGCCACAGGGGTAGGGGTCATAGGTCAGACAATAGGAAGTGTATTTTCTCGCTGCCCAGTGATGTCAAAAAAAAGATGATGTTGTCATGACACTGATAGCTTTTTTTGATTTACTCATTTAAGTTTGGGTCACACATCATATAAATTATAGATCTATGGATCTTTTTCTGCGGTGGACATTAAAGACTATTAAATATGTGGCCATCTTTGAGTTGGTTTGTTATGTTTACGTTTCTTTTTTTTTTTGTTTTTAATGTTGCAAACATAAAGGATGTGGACGCATTCAGGAAAGTGGTGCAGCGGTTTGCTTCTCTCCCCTGCCATAGTTGTACTTGCAGTTTACGGTGACCGCTGTGGCTCAGCCTTGCTAATACTCAAATGTTTCTTGTTGTTTGAGACTCCAATGGGGCTTTCACACCCCCTTCAACAGGGACTGCGCGTGAAATTGAAAATGATTTTCGGGAAATTACCTCAAAAAGGTCACCGGTGTTGTGCTACCGCTCTCCAGGGGTGCTTTTTTTCGTCTTACTGTTTCCTAATGCCTCCCATGATTCTGTTGCAGTGAGCAGAATTATGGGAATTACGTGCTGGGCTGAGAGCTAACAGAGCGTGGAGAGTGTGGCGTTTTAGGCATGGGCAGGTTTGCTGGTGCGTGGAGTGGCATTCGAAAACACCACGATACGACAGTTTACACATGGGGTGGGAGCGCACAGTCAGTCACGCTGAGGGGGATCTGAAAGACAAGGAAACCATAAAATGTGAACATGAGATAGATGTGTTTGAAGTAACCCCTACCTCCCCCGCTCACACCACCACAACCACTCCCCGACCCATACCAACTTCCCCTAACCTCCTCCCTCCTTGCTTCCCTCCCTCTATCCCATCTGGCTGGCTCCACCACGCTCTCTTGGCCGGGGGGTTGTGGAGAGTTCAGTAGCTGTTCTTGCTAACGATGTCCCCCCACCCACCCACACACAACCTCATGCGCACACACGCGCTTGTCTTTGCAGACCAACTGCTGCTCCGATAGCTGGGCCCCTCTGGCTGCCCCTCACTGGGGAGAAAGCCCAACCAACACCTTCCTCTTCCCACATGCTCCTCGCTGCTGGCTCACCGGCTGGAACACCGAGGCCCCCCACATTCCGCCTTGCAGACACTCGCTTTAACCCCTCACACACACTAACACACACGCACGACACCATCATTTCTTTTACTAATATTAACATCGGACTTTTAGCATTCTGAGCGCATTGTTATTATTTCAGTATCATTACTAAAAAAATAAAAACAAAGAAGAAACACACAAATTACAAGCTGACATCCTGCTTCCGCTTTGACCTGCACTCCGTCAGGTTACTTTCTTGTGCAGCGAGTGATACTTACCAACAGTCAGTCGGCTTTAGCTCAAAATAAACTGATTTAGATCATATTTCTACATTCGCTCCTTTTACATTCTCACCGGCTGTGTTCATTGTGCCATCAGACTTTGCTGTCATGGTGTTGTTATTATTGATCTCTGCAGCCACTTTTTTGTTGATGGCCAAAACTAAAAGAATAAAAACCAAGTTGCAATCAACCACAATTTTGGTGATAACTGGCAAGAGCACAGAGAACAACAGAGGTGACCTAATTGTTTTAGTAGAACTCTATATGATAATTTGGATCTATTTACATTGTATCAAAAGTCACATTAAGTGACACTATAACATTATTAAAAATCTAATAAGCAGTAATCTGACCTTTTAATAATCAAATATAAAAAGGATTTGTTATTTTTAGTTTGCATTTCTCTTCTGCTTCAAGACACAATATTTAGTTGATTCTTGAGGAATTTTTGAGGATGAAACAATATAAAATAAGAAGACACAGTTTCTGAATCCTAACAGTTATTTGTTCATCATCACAAGTACCAGTTTCAGCGAGGAATAAACAGATTGCTCAACGTCTGGTTCAAGGCCTTGAGCTGACGTACCAGCCAAACTCTTCTGCCTTATGTTATGCAAGGCCACTCTAGCAGTGATGTTTCTGCTGAGTGAGTGTCCATTTAAATTCAGTCAATTATGAACCAACGGTTTCCTTGGTCACGTTTTT
The DNA here is from genome assembly GCA_900323345.1 of Pseudochromis fuscus. Classification (NCBI taxonomy): domain Eukaryota; kingdom Metazoa; phylum Chordata; class Actinopteri; family Pseudochromidae; genus Pseudochromis; species Pseudochromis fuscus. The sequence continues at coordinate 3,293 of OOFC01000682.1, forward strand.
CAGAGAATCAGAATTCAAAGTACCTCAAAGTCAAATAGTTAAACTTCTTTTTTAAATTGATCCCAACATTCAAGCAGGCAAACATTTGGATTATTTAGGCAAATAGGAGTTTTAATTTTCCAAAAGTTAATTGGCTCTAGAAATGTAACTGCACTGAAAAAAGAGAGACTAACCTGCAAGTTTTTTATGTTATTAAAAATGTCAGAACGAAATTCTCAGGATCAAAACCCAACAGTGTTTACTTTTTCCTCACATTTGTCATTTGATATGGAATACAAATTGAATCAGCGCGCGCTGAAAGTATGCTTTTGTTCCCTCTGCCTGTCAGTGGAGCGTCTTTGTCATTATCTGAAAGCCAATGCGTTCGGTATAATGTGCTTCATGTTTACGTGAGTCTAGTTTGTAATTTGTCCTGCACCTGTTCGTGCTATGCGGTTTTGTAGTGCCACAAGCGTAAATAGATGAACACTTCGTAGGCCAACCAACATGTTTATTTGTGCAGAACATCCTGTTGCAGAGAGGTGTGGGAACAGGGTTGCTGTTTATTTTGATTTTGCTTTAGGGTCCTCATGGTCACATTTGTTTGTGCGCTTGTGAGTTGTAGAGAAGAATGTGTGTGTCCGTTCATCCGCACAAGGTAAAAAAAAAAATCAAAAATAGTGTTTTTCTGCATGTTCTATGTTTTTGCACACATTCCTGAGTGTGTACGAGTACATTCAGTACATTTAAAGCTTGTTAAAAGCTGCCTGTCACAGTCAGACAGCGTGTCGTGCAAGCTCGGCTTGTACACTGGCTGTGTGCGTCACTGGGAGATAAAGAAAAAGAGCGAGGGGGCGTCATACGCATTTTCCTGTCCGCGGCGCAAGCTTCAGATGAGATGGTGAAATTTTTAGCCTTAGCACCGTCTCTCAGTGTGTCCGCCCACTTGTAGCAGGCTGGCGCTTGCCATAAGGGATTTCCTGCACAACATCTATCGCTCAGCAAATGTGAGTGACAATGAAGGCCTGTTTCAATACAGAGCAACAAAATATGCTAGGCCTGGCGAGACAGGATTGTGCATCTTTGTTCTGTTTTAGACATCCTGAATAGACGTGAACTGGTTTATTGTCAGTACACAGCTAAATGTATGTGCCACTGCTTGCACTCAGCATGGAATTAAAAGACACTTTTTAATGTTTTGCTTTTGTTCGCTGTACATCCTTCCAGGTGTAGCCTAGTGTCAGGCCGTGTTGCACTCAGATTCACCTTTAGGTTTTGAATATCATTTACAAGCGGGCCCATCTATGTTGCACTGCTTTGCTTATGCCTGCCCGTCTTGCCTGCAGACATGTAACAGTGTATGTACAGTGTATGTATGTGCAGTGTGTGTCAGTGTTTGCTGGGCTCCTGTGTGTCTGACAGTGCAGTGCGTCTGACTGTCCCCCCAGCCCCTTTTGTCTCTTGCTCTCTCACTAACCCTCAGTCTCTCACCCTTTTTCTGTCACCCTTTCACTCTCCCTCATCCTCACCCCTCTTTCTCCCTCTCTCACTCTCACTCTCTCTCTCCCTCCTCTTTCCTCTGCAATAACAGTGCTGACCTAGTTTCTGCCTGTTCAGGGCTGCCTGTGGAATTTTACAGCGGCCTGCCTTCCTGGCTGCCTTGCTGCTTGAAAACGAAGGCAGAAAAGCATGACTGAGGATTTTTCTTCTCGTCGCATCATTATGGCCTCATATTGTCTCTGTTCTATTCCCCATTCTGCAGACCTAAACATATGAACCTATTTCAGATAGACGGTAACAGGAAACTGACCATCGCATGTGAATCCGCAGCTTTCTTATGTATAGGAAACTGCAGCAGCACTGCATCTGCCACCATAGCAGTCGAATTAGAATGGAAATGAGAATAGCCTGTCGCTCATCTTCTACAGCTTAGCTGAGATTGTACCGGATGCAGAGGGCGGAAAAACACCCCTTCTCTGTGCACATGCATGCATTCTCCCTCACTTCTCCTCTTCCCTTCTTTCCTTTCCCCCTCGCCTTCCCAAATAAATGGTTAGAGTCATGCCTGGCAAATACTAGCCACTGCCAGGAATGGCTAACACGGCTCTTGCTCAAACAGCAAGAGAGCGGGACTATTTTTATGTGCGTTGAGGCCGCGGATCTAAGTCAGCACTCTATTCTGAGGGAATCTTGATTAAATCTGAACGTCTTCCAATTAGGCATAGGGAATGTTGTGTCACAGCCGAGAGAGATGGATCTCTGGAATGCGTTTCTGAAAGCTTGGCTGTGGCACGCTGAAATCTAAACCAGCACTGCCGCAGATTCATTCCTTCCCCCTGCCCTCTCCCTCCTTTCACTCACCATTCCTGGCTGAGCAGTTGGAGTTCAGTGTTGCTGGGGCATTTGGTTTTCTTTGCCGTTTCTCAAAAGTGTTCCATCGTGATTGCTCCTGCAGCAGTTTTGGGTGTGATTTTAATTTTTTACGTTATGCTGTTGTAAATGTACATGTTATACATTTATAATGCTAATACCTTCTCTCTGTTTTTTTTTTTTTCTAGACTTTGGGGGCTGGTCATGGTGTCCGGTGAGAAGGTGTGGGACCCCCTCCATGTGGGCCTTATTCAGCAACCTCTGAGTGAACAACGCCTGGTTCCTGCACTGACTCCTCTCTGCAACCCCACGCATACTGCAGCGAAGGGCGCCACATTCCACCAAAGTCGGCGGTTGTCACCTTTGTCTTCCCCGCCGCTGTCATCAGTGGCTCTAAACAACGTTTACCCGGTTCAAGCCTCCTCACCGTTGCACCATTCTCCTGTCGGCTTGTACGGACTACAAAAACCTGTCCACCATCTTAGTGTGGCCTCTCAGTCTGAAAAAGAGGAGGAGGAAGGGGAAGCTGAGCACTTAAAGATGAAGGGTAAAAGGCTTGGAGGGCGGGGAGAGGCCACAATGGAGGACAGGCTGGAGGATATGGGTGATGGACCTAAAAATGCAAAAATCACCCTTAGCTTCCCGCTCAGTGCAGCCCCCCTCCCAGCCTCTTTGACCTCACCAAACCACTGTCATAGCTCCTCCTCATCCTCCTCCCCCTCCCCTCACAGACGGCGACCATCTTCCAAGAGCTCAGACAAGGGGTCGCTGTGGAAACTGGATGCTACCATGGATGTAAAGCACAGACCTTTTAAGCCCCAGAGACACGACAGCTCTCCGTCCTCTTCACCCTCCTCCTCCTCATCTCCCATGACTGTTCATGCACTTATCAGGAAGGATATAAAATCCCCGCCTCCTCTGAAGTGCTCAAAACTCAATACTGAGACTCCGTTTCACAGGTCGCCCCCAAGATCCTCCAGTGGGTCTTTAGGGGGCAGTTATGGAGGAGATGGGTGGGATGAGAGGCACAGGTTGGCCAATGGTACAGCCTCACCCTCTCAAACTGCCCAAATCCTCTTCAGTCTGGGTGCATCGGCCTATCAGAGGGGCGGGGATGCAGAGAGGAGAGAGAAAATAACAGGAAGACCAGCTGGGAAAGCGGGAAGCCCTCATGGACCAAGTCTTCATCCACCCACCCTCCATCTCCCTCCCCCCTTGCCGCCACCACCTCCTCCCCCTTCTGAGGGTCTTACTGCACCCCCTCATTCGTCCTCCTACTCGCCTACTGACAGCCTGAAGCCAGAGCTGATTTGTGGGGTGTGCCATCGGCTTTTCAGCTCAGCCTCCTCCCTTACAGTCCACATGCGGCTGCATCGTGGCAGCCGCGCCCTCAGTTGCCGTTATTGTGGCAAAGTCTTCATCCACAGCAAGAGACTGCAATCCCATGAGGCCTCCTGCAGGGTGCCAGGCCTTCACTCTAACAGCCTGCGCCCTCCTTCTCTCACTGTACAGCCAAAAGAGGAGCCGTTGGAGGAGGGTGAGGTGAGAGTGGAGGGGGGAGTGATTGTGGGAGACATCAGTAAGGCGCGGCCAGGGAAGAAAGCGCGGAGCCTCCTGGCGCGTATCCAAGGTGATGATGCAGCAGCCGCAGAGCTACTGGCGGGTGATGAGCACCATTTTGTGAAGGTGGTAGATGGCAATGTCATTTACTTCTGCTCTGTGTGTGAGCGCTCCTACATGACACTATCCAGCCTCAAGCGTCACTCTAATGTGCACTCATGGCGCCGCAAATATCCATGCCATTATTGCGACAAGGTCTTTGCCCTGGCTGAGTACCGCACAAAGCATGAGGTGTGGCACACAGGAGAGCGGCGATACCAGTGCATCTTCTGTTGGGACGCCTTTGCCACCTACTACAATCTCAAAACACACCAGAAGACCATTCATGGGATTAATCCAAGCCTCATCTCCAGTGAAAAGACAGCAAATGGGGGTTACAAGCAGAAAGCTAATGCCCTCAAGCTCTACCGCCTTCTTCCCATGCGCTCTCAGAAGAGACCCTACAAAACCTACAGTGACAGTTTGCATAATGGCCTGCTACTGCCACCAACTGACACACCTTCCCTCTCCCTGCCCGGCCTGGGCTGTGCTCTGGGCCCTGGGGACCTACAAAGCCTCATTGGTGGGGCCCACCCTCAGAGTGTGAAGCCTGACCCAGATGACTTCCCGGATGGCTTCCCTGTTTCTGTGGCTGCTGAGCACAGGGACCTCTCTGCGCTAACACCCCTCCCCCAGACGGATGTGCCCCAAGTTAGAAAACATGAGAGTGAGGCCCTAGATTCAGAGCAAGGGAGAGCCATTGGCAGCTTCAAGATGTCTAATAGCAGCAAAACCAAAACTCTCAAGGCTGGTAGAGTCACAGAAACAAGCATGCCGTCTGTGATAACATATGGCCATACAAAACCCTCCGTCATAGTTCATGGAACAGCAGTGTCATCCTCTGTCATTGTGCATAGCAACCAGGTTACCTCTGGAAGTGAAAAGAGTCCAGTCAGCAGCCCATCCCCCGAAACCAGCAGCAGTCAGACTTTACTCAAGGGCAGTCCCAGGCCAATCAAAAAACAAAGGGATAGTACAGATAATCACAGAAAGAGGTCAAGAGACAGTTCAGATACAACAGAGGAGGTCTCAAGAGGCAGACAGGATGCAGAGACAGGCAGATTATTTCACAAATCACGCAAGTCCCACAGCAAGAGTGACATTTCTAACTTAAAGCAGCTGTCAGCATCTGTAGGGTCACAGGTCAAAGAAGCAGGGCCACTGTGCCAGATTACTGTTCGTATTGGTGAGGAGGCCATAGTAAAGCGCAGCATCTCTGAGACAGACCTTAGAAGAGATAAGAGCCTTTCACCTCCAAAAACCAAACGTAATGAAGCATCATCTGTGCGGGAAGCCAAGGAGCCACGCCACTCTCACTCCCACCACCATCACCACAAACACCGCCTCCAAAACAGAGCCAGCCCAGAAGCAGAGAGTGATAAGGATGGAGGAGACTGCGAGGAGGAGGTCAGCAAAAAGAGTTCTAAATCCCCTGTCGGAGTGAGGGAGTACTATTTTCGTCAAGAGGTGCGTGAGCAGGAGAGTGACCATGACATGGAGGATAATTTATGGCGACCTTATTACTCCTACAAGCCTAAGAGAAAGGCCCAAGCACATCTACAGAGGGTAAAGAGCTGGCAAAGAAAACTGAAATACAAGCGCTCCATTCGGCTGAAAAGGCGGACGGAGAGACTCAAGAGCCTTGTGAATAAAGAAACAGACAAATCACAAGACGAAGAAGAGGACAGGGCAAATGAGGAAGCTGAAAAACTGTCAAAAGTTACCAGAGACAAGCGAGAGGGGAAAAAGAAAGATTATCTCTCTGCACCGTTAAAGGAGAAAAATAAAGATGCAGAAAAACAGGTTAGGGAGGCCCGTCATGAGGTTTCCAGCCCTCCTGAGCACTCTCCAAAGCCTCCTCTGTCTACCTCAGTGGCTCCTACAGGAATAAAGCGGCGGCCTTGGACTAATGGGAATGCAGCAGAGTGTGGTACATGTGGCCGCTGGTTCTCAAGCCCCAGGAAGCGAGACAAACATGAGCTGAGCCATCTGCTGGAGTTTGTCTGCCTCTTCTGTCGAGCCACTTTCCCCTCAAGGGATAAGTTGGAAGACCACCAGAGAGCCCAGCATCCCAAGCCTGCCGAGGTCCCCTCTGTACCCTCTAAAGTTGCTCCGAGTGAAGAAGTTGAAGGAGTCGGGGCCAAATCTGTGCCAGAGATCACAAAGTATGATGAAGATAAAGTGGGGCAAGTAAGCTTAGGAGGGAGTAGTTCTAGTCCGAGTCGGCTAAGCAGAAGAGCATTGTCACGACACACCTGTCCACAGTGTCATAAAGTGTGCAAGACATCTTCAGCACTAACTCGCCATATCCGACGGCATGAGTTAAGCAGTTCTCCAGAAAGAGAAAAGGAGGATAAAGACTCAGAGCCAAAAACATCAGCGACAGTTGTTAACGCTCTTAGCACAGACCTAGGGGCTGAAAAAGGACAGGTTCCCAGTGCCCTTTCTGTTTCAGTAATCAGCTATTCAACACCAGAGCCGCCCAGTAGTGGTGACTGTTTGGCATCACAGCAGCATGAGGACCACCTCAGTGAACTAACAGATGAACATCAGATGTCAGAATCCAGAGACAAACCTGAACTAACAGAGCTCACACTTCCAGCTCCAGAGAGAGAGCCCAGATCACAAATTGCTGACCCCCCGTTAGAAAGTCCAGTTAATCTTACGCCCACTAAACATGAATTCACACCCACCACACCCTCTACTCTCCAGAGTGTGCTAGTCATGAACGGACCTGAATGTCTGGACTATCGCACCCCCAGCAAAAAGAACCTAGATTGTCAGATCCACAGAATACCCAGCCCTGTGCACATCGTGGCATCCAGCAACACCTCTCCAAATGTGCCCATGACATCACAGACCAGAATAACCACTGCTGCTCCTCCTGTTTCCATGGCAACAACTCCCAGCTCCGAGGGGGGATTCATGAAACGGGATGGGGTCATTATGGACAGAGAGAGGCAGGTTGCGAGTGGTGTATTTCTACCTGCAGGTTATGAGGAACCACCTCTGGTCCAAGATCTCAGAGTCCAGTCCCTGTCCAGGAGTCCCTCTCCTACTGAAGCACAAGACCTGACCATGTCCTCTATACTAGCTCGAGAGAGGGAGATAGAGAGGCAAAGAGAGAAAGAGAGGGAACTGGAGAGACAGAGAGAACGAGAGAGGGACAAAGAAATCGAAAAAGAAAGAGAAAAAGAGATAGAGAGGGCACAGCAAATCAGTAGAGTTGCTCATGTCCCAGAGGACCAGATTGTACTATTGGTCCCTAAAGAGGAGCCCTTAAGCCCTGTACCATCTCCCCAACATATCCCCACTCAAACCACTATGAATGGACCCTCTTCACACAGGCACACTCCCAAGTCCCCTTGCCGGTCCCCCTCAACTATCGGGCTGTTAGCTCAAGCCAACCGCCAGGTTCACTCCAACTCACAAGGACTTGACAGGCTCACGCTGCCCACTGGAGCAGCTGGTGCTGGTGACCGCCCCTCTGCCCACGCTCTGCTTCTCCCCCGAGCCCCTCAACCACCTGAGCCCGAGCACCAGAACACTGTTTCTTCCAGAGATTCCCAGCAAGGCAACGCCACCCCGGTGGGCTACCCTGCCCAGGATTATCCACTACCCCTTATTGTGCCGGACAGCTACCGCTCTGGTAAGAAGCAGGACGAAAACCTACTCATGTCCTCCTATCCGCCTGGAGCTCTTCCCTTCGGCCCTCTGGGAAAAGTGATGGTTCCTAATGGCGGGGACCTGGCCAAGCTGCCATTCTATCCAGACCCTTACCAGCTGCTCTATGGGCCCCAGCTCCTTGCCTACCCCTATAACTTGGCAGCGCTCCCCATGGCTCTGAATATGATGGCACCTGGAGGTGACAAGGTGGAGCCTCTACCCTTCCTCCCTGCCATCTTTAACTACGCAGCCGCGGCTGGACCCTACATGGGCACAGCCCCTCACCCCCTTGTGGCAAATCCCAGCCTCTACAGCAGCAGCAGTGGCAGCAGCAAAAAGCAACGAGACAGCAGCAGCAGCAAGCCGTAGGACACAGAAGCACTATAAGGAATACATTTTAAGGAGGATGGCCTCATCTGTCTAGGCTGAGAGTGGGAGGGGTGCGTGCTCACTGGGTCACTGAGTACACTCGCACAGTACCCCTGCCTCTCTTGTATTCAGTAGAGATCAGAGCTACAGGAGTATGTGTGAAGGGAGGAGAAGGAGCAAAGAAACGGGGAATAGAGGCCAATATTATAGTGAAGCATCATTACTCCCCAATCTTTACTCCTGCTCACCTTTCTCCATGTCCCTCCTGTCTGGCTATAGTGTGTTGTAGTTCTAGAGCTTGATTAATCTTCCTCTCTGACTCATTATATTATCTATAATATAAGAATAAGAACTGCTAACAGGGTGTGTGTTGTGTGAAAAAATTAGTTCAGTCTACTTCCCTTTATAGTCACCGCATAACGAGGATAAACGCTCTTCAGGGAAGGCTTGTGTGGGCAAGGATAAGGGATGAGACGGAGGAGTCCTTACTCAACACAGTTGGAGGTGGAGCATTCAGCAACTCAAACTTTGTGTATTTTTGTATGAGCGAGCGAACGCAGGTGTATCCTGTTGTTAAACTGTCCATGAAAGTTATATATGAGCATGTACATGCACATGTATGTAGGAGTTTGTGCATGCAGAGTTGGGCTTAAGCAGGTATTACTGCGTATGCGTGAAAGTGTGTTCATTACTGTGTGTGTGTTCGCGTGCGTGCGTGTGTGTGTGTTTGGGAGTGATGGAATAAGTGCATGAATGGCGAGATCATTCCGTGTGAGACGCACACAGCATTCCTACTCTAGTTGGAATAGCTACTGTAGGTCAATGTGTAAAAGTGCATTTAGAAGTGATTCCTCATATCCAAATCATTAAGCATTCAAAGCTATGGCTGGACGTGAGTCTATGACAATGACAGATCATCTGAGCTTCTAAAGTCTCAAAGAAGCTGGCGACTTTGTGGCCAGATGACACTGTAGGATCTGTAATCTGTATAGCATTCACCATAGTCTATACCTTACGTGCACAAAATAGAGAAGTAGTGGTCACTTAAAGGGGACACTTGTAGCTGCTTTGGAAATGTAGCTGGCCACTGGGTAAGAATTAAAGGCTGGTAGACCATTGCACTTCCGTTTTTCATCTCATTTCCTTCACATAAGAAAAGGAAAAGAATAAAAAACCAGTCAGCCTTCATCTTGAGTAGCTTTTTCCTCTTTGATTGGAAGAGGAAACGGCTCCATTTCCTAAGCCAGGAAGAAGAAAAGCGACATTAAAGAAGGAAAAATAGAAATGGATTCAGGGTATTGAGTTATTTCTGGATAGGAAGAGAAATATATGGGCACAAAACTGTTGGAATCAGAAGGCCCCACAGAAATGACGCTGGGGACAAAAAAAATGTTCTGCTCCGCAACTGAGGGGAGTTTGGAAAAAGTCTGAACTATTTCCCTTCCTGCCCTGTGTCATTTACCAAGAGGTAGGAAAAGGCTGAGCTTAGCAGCCAAAGTGGTGGCCGAAACTCTCCAGATGCCCAGCTGGGGCATTTTTGTTACGTGTATTGTTATCTCTATATGTTTGTTTTGTTAAACTATGTTGTTGTTTATGTTGTTTAGCCCTCTTACCAGATGGAAGTGGCTTCAGTGAATAAGGGGAGGGGGGAGTAAACTTAAAAATATGAATGTAAATTTAGTCATGAGGTTAATGAAGTACAGCTGCATTAATGGTAGAGTTGGTTTCAGTTCCTTTTTTGTTCTGTTTTGACACAAATAACCTGTTGAAGAACCGTATAACGTCTGGTATGCATATATACAGTAGTCCTAGGATCATGTCAGTAAACTTGGGTTCTGTATCCACAACGCATGAGCAACACTTGCTTCCTAACCGTTTATATCCTCAGCGAATCTGGCATCGTGCGCACAGCTTTTGTTCGTTTCCTTTGATATTTTCTGGACTTTTAATCTTCCATATCTCTGTTAATATTTTTTTTAATCCATTATAGAACAGTTTGGGAAAACCTCCACAAAATTAGCCGCCACATTTATGTCTCACAGTCACTATTTAGGAGCTGTTTAATTCTTCCCTCGAGCATACACTGCACTGCACTGCACCTCTTCTGGATGAACTACATATGTTTCAGTGTGTGTGCATGTGCGTGATGGTACTGGGGCGCCTTTCTGGTTCAGGCAGGAGTGTTAAAACACAGCGTGACCGACTGCAGGGGCGCACAAGCATCCCCTTGGGTGTGGTTACAAGCCTTTTGCGTGTTTGGGTACGTGTTTCGTGTACGAGAGTGAGTGACTGCGTGAATAAGAAAACCAAAATAAATCTGCCTAAGCAGCATATCCCTTGGCAGTATATGGGCCACCTGTTATTATTATTATTTTTTTTATTTCTGACACTTTTCTGTGGGTTAGTTTCAATGTAAAAAAGCCTTTCTGTCTCCAATACACTATCTTAAGCCATTCCTGTAGATGGACATGTTTGTGTTTTGGACCATTTCTTATGCCATAGTTTGCCATCATGGTTATCATACAGACCAAAAGCATGCAAATCGACGTATTGTAGTGACTGGACTGGAATCTGGTGGTAATATACAACTATTTACTGTATGTTTTAGTTTAAATGAATGTGCCTCTGCTTTGATATTTAAATAATTATCTATAGTAAGGTGTGGATCTGCCAGATTTCAACTGTTAAGGTGCCTTGTTATGGCATAAGAAATTTGAATAGTAAATGAACATTTTCTTGAGAAATGACAGTATGATTTGGAGATAGATTTGATGGCTTTGTTTGCTATGAAGCTGTTCATAGATGTAGGAGTGTGGCTAAACTGTTTTGGTATCGTGTACATGTCTAGGGTAATACTGTGCCATATAGAGCCCACAAAAATATGTTAATGTTATTTTTAAAAGATGTTTTAATGTTGCCTGATGACTTTGTCTTTAGATTTGATACAAAGGCTTGTAGCCACAGCTCTCCCAAAGTCTGTAGTCTCCTTTTCCGATTTTCTTCTCGTCTCTCTCTCCCCTTGTTTCCGTCTCCCTTTCTTTCTCTTTGCTGCAATCAAACAAAATAAAGTATTAACCTGATGACCCAATGAAATCAGCGCTAGTTTGGTCTCAAGTTTTTTCTGAACTAATGACTCTAATCTTTAGAGGATGATTCGGGGTTTTAATATGAACCATAATGTTGGTAGATGTCTATTGTGATGGGTTGTTATAGTTACTGATAGAAGTTCTTTAAAGCACAAGGTCCATGTTGATATTGATGCAGTTACATCAACCATTGTCCATTTGTTATGAATTTAATATTCCTCCTGTTTCCACTGATGAAAATGTTTTTGTTTCCATGATTTTATGTAATATTATCCACAGCACAGACCCATGTTTGCTCTAAACTTATGTGTCAGGTGAGTTGGTTGCTGATGAATAAACCCGAGGCTCATTACAGCTGCTTCCTCTTCCAATCCAATGAGGAGCTCATTTCTTACCATCACTGAATGAGCACTTTCCCACTAGTGACACTCAGTGGTCTAAACAGGAACAGTCAGTCTTTTGACTCACTTGGGTTTGCTCTCCCAAAATATGATGTTTGAGATTACTTTGATCTCAATGTGAATGCAATTGAAATAATCTCTGAAAATGATTTATCATAAAACAACTACAGTTAAAGAAGTGGTCATGGTATTGGGAATTGATGGGTTTAAAGTCAATGTGCCCCTGAAACTTAGGTCGCCCTGTTGGTTGTTTGGAACCAGAAGTGACCATATTTGGAAATGAAGCGAAGAGACAGATATGACCCTTGAACTCGAGGTCACTGGCCAGTGTGTATGACCTTTTAGTGCCAGTCTCACTGGAGACCAGACCTGTTGATAAGACTAACCATGCCCCTAAATAATCTACTTTTGAAGCCTAATATCTACTTAATGATGAAATGATTTTCAGATGAATCACCAGATCACTGAGAGGAAAAGTTAACTGTAGTTATTGGCATCAGAATGACTTGTGGCAAAAATTGACTGAGTATTTCATTTATTTGAATTGAAGCCAACTGGAACCAGAGTTTTTTGGAGCCAGTCCCTAGTGGCCATCAGTAGTATTGCACTTTTTTTACACACTGGCCTCATTTTTTAGCCCCGCTTGCTTCGTTCATTTCTATACACAGTCTATTCAAGTAATCTAGAAAGCCACTACAGTAAAGCTGTTAAACTGAATGCAGCCACTAATAAACTTATCATTTACATCTAGTCTCATCACATTATCCACTGTGACATGTCAAAATAAAATCAGTTAATCAGCATCAGACTGTTTTGTTCTGGTGTGATTTGGCATTTCAACCTTCAACAATTGATTAACATGATTGTTTGTTTCACTTTTCCTGGTATTTTCCAGTTATATCAGCTTTCCTGGAAGGACAGTGTATCACAGGAATGCAGCCAGCAAAAAAAACCTGATCTTTGTGACAGCACAGCTCTCTCCACTTTACTGCAGCACACACACCAATACATGCATGCGGTGAGTCATAGGCAGCAGCAGTGAATCAAGGTTCCTGTGTAATTGGTAAACACAGACCAGTGGTCTGGCTAAGGTCACTCACCCGGCCTGTATCTGTGGCTGCGCATTATGAATCAGGATAAAGGCAGTAAACTGACCAACTGATGAAAAAATATTTGTAATCGTAATGTTGCAATAGATCCTGTTTTTTTTATCTCCCATTTTCTTCCTTGCGTATCTATTTGCCTGCTCCTGACTTTATCTTTCACCCACCTACGTTTTCACAAACATCCAATTATTCACATGCACACAGCTACAAGCCACTCCCTCCTCGGGCTCAATAACCTGCAATGACCACACCATATTTGCCTTCTAGACCCTGGACGGCGTGCCAGCACACGCCAACGCTCCACGCACTGTGTGCACAACCTCTCTGCTTCTCATCCCACCACCTACCTCAGGGTAGCTTGGCGTCCACGGACCACCTCAGGGGCTCTGGAGACTGCACGCTGGGAGGCCTGGCTGGGTGAATGCACTTGAAGGATGGTCATGTTTTGGAAAGCAATGGCAGGTGGGCTGCTGCTCACTTTGAGCCTCACTCTGCTGGGAGCTGAGGGGCAGGTGAATGGACGGGGTAAGGTATGTTAAAGCACAATGTCTGGAATCAACAGTGCACTATGTGTATGTTTATTTGTCAAGTTCAGCAGAATCTAAGGAGTATGTAGATCCCCTATTGGAAAATCCTCGTACAAGTAAGGTGTATAAAGAATCTCTTTGAATTTTAATGTTTTAATCCATTTTGTAATTCTCTGGTAGATTGATTTAATAATATCTGCCATTTCTGCTCACTGTAAAATTTAGAAAACCTTCCAAAAGCCTTAAATATGTCTCATAGCCACCAAGGCATTTTTTTAATAGTTATATAGTTTTATAGTTTATATAGTTAAAAATAGTTAATTTTTTTCTGCAAAACACCCTGTGTGTTCTATATATTCTAATTCTATGATTTATTGTGTTAGACAGAGTGCAGCATAAAAGCCTTAAAATCCTAAGTCAACTCATACTGTACAGAGCTCAGATATGAGCTGAGGTTGGGGCTTCACACTGTGTTTAGACTTAGGACTTTGCTCAGTTTGGGGACTAACTGGTGCCATAACCATACCTACCAAGAAGTTGTTTTTTCTTCAATAAATTCACCACCTACGTACTTAAATATGGTGTTTTTGATAATAAACAGCATTGATTGTGCTCTTAATCTCCTTATAAATATGAGCACTCTTTCCATGTGACACAATTATTTTATTTCAAATTACTTATTGAACAAATCCATCACTGAGTTTCTTGTTTTAACCACAAAGAATTCAGGATACTTGACTTTAAAATACAAAATCAGACTCTACTGAATGTAACCTGTGCATAATGAAGAGCTGAGGTAATGGTTTAGTGTTAAAGGAGTACTTTAAGAAGCTTGTGTCTTCCAGAAAGAAGTATCAGGGAGCTCTACCGTCTTCCTCGGTCAGCACAGAGACATCTGGAGGCCGCTGATCCACACAACAGCCAACATCAGTACGATCACCAGGTACATGTGCAGGAGCAAACCAGTGCACTGCTTCACAAAGCTTCACATCGGCTGCTTGATGGAAACCTGTGGGCAGGAAGTGGGCTCCTGGATCTTTAAAAATGAAAACAGAACCTAAGTAGTCCTTTTAAATTCTGCAGAAATCTGTCAGTAGATGTGTTCTGGAGTGTTGTTGCTTATATTTAATGATAAATACCTAATCAGGGTGTTGGTTGTGACCATACTTCTCTTTCTCTCTTCTATTTTTATTCTGGTTGTGCAGCATCAAGTCCTCCTTTCTGTTACGAACATTCGACCCAGAAGGTGCAGTTTTCTATGGTGACACTAAACAAGGGGAAGACTGGTTTGTTTTGTCCTTGAAAGACGGCATCCCTCTGATGCAGATCAAAAAAGTGGGCATGCTTGTCAGTGCGGCAGGCGGCCCAAAGCTCAACGATGGGAAGTGGCACACAGTGAGTTTCGAGTGTAGTTCAATGTTTTTCAGATCTCAAAAAACAGGAAATTAATGACTTTTTTTTAAACTGTTCAGCTATGTAGGATTTTGTACACAATAATGGGATTTTAAAATACACATTTTCTCTAATAAACACACAGTATGCTGGACATGTTGTTTTGTTTCTTGTTCTCTTGGTGCCACCAAGTTGGAAGTGAGCAACCATGGAAAATTTGTAATTCTGGAGGTGGATGGCGGTGGTGGGATGGTGGTGGGGATGCAGTCCAAAGAGCCAGAGTTGGGCCTGTCAGGTGAACTTCGACTGGCACTTGGTGGGATTCTGATTAACAAGGAAGAAATGATTGTTCAGGTATCCGCATCTGGTTCAGCAATAAAGTATGTTTACAATGATGACTTACAAGTGTTGTCTGCAACTCAGTAGCAAACAGAAAATAATTTAGACACAGTTGCCAGCTCCCTGCTTGTCTTGCAGTTCATTTTTCCAAATGCATTGTTTGGTTTTTTGCTGTAGTTCGAACCGCAGATGGACGGCTGTGTGCGGGAAGGCAGCTGGCTCAACCTCACTATTCCCTGGGAGACTGAGGCAGAGGAGCTCTGGCCTTGTTATCAAAACATCCAACCTGGCAGCTATTTTCCTGGCACAGGATTTGCCATTTTTAACACCTCAGGTAGGAGCATTGTGCAAAGTTGTACACACCTACAACACCCCTTTATTTAATAACAAGACGCCTTTTAGTATTTTGGGGAGGATTAAAGAACAAAATGAAGTGCATCGATTAACTATGTAACTTTTTTGCAAGTTTTTCCAATTGAAGAAGATCGTGGGGTCAACATTGAATTGTGGAGTGATTTCAGTCAGATGGATGGAACCATTCTGAGTATCAAGGCTCCTGGGCAGGAGCTGATGTTTACTTTAGTAGCTAACAACAACACAGAGGTATGCACATAACTCATATCTTCAAAACTGCTCATGACTCTGTGCTTGTGGCTTCATAACATTTGATTCATGGAAACAAAAATTATACCTGGTGTGGATTTATTACCAGTTACCTCCTCTCTCCATTTTTAATTTCCAGGACGTGACACTTACTTTTGGTGAAGAAAAAATCAGTATGAAGAATACTTTGAAGAGACTGCTGATAACCTTTCAGAGGGATTTCCTGAAAGTGCTTGAAGATGAATCAAAAGCCACTATGTCATCTATCAGTCCAGCGAGCCACTCCGGGTTTCTGACAACTTGGGGAGAGGGCCGTCTTGCCGTTGGAGGTCTTTTGGGTGAGGTTACACAGTGTTGACAGGCAGTGTGTTTTAAAAAGGTTTTCACAGCCTTAACAGATGTCTGAGCAGCTACAGTTTTTTTTTATATATTTAAATATTACAATCTCATGTTATTTTTTACAGAGAAAATATGATTTATAGTCAAAACCCGTACATTGAACAATACAATGTGGAAACCAAAAGAAAATGTAAGATGTTGTCACTAATATTTCTTTTCTTTGTATTTTTTTTTTATAACTTTTCAGGGGGCGATGGCGACAGTGTTGGTTCCCAGTTCTTGACAGGCTGCCTGGAGAAGATCCAGATCCAAGGCAAGGATTTGGATCTGGATTTATCTGTCAAACACATGTCAATCTCCTCTCACAGCTGCCCTGCATAAACCAGGAAAGCATGCAGCCGCTCCATGTGGACATGGGTGTTTGCAGTGGTTGCATTTATTCCATTGCCTGGGTCAAAATGACATAAGCAAAATGTATATAACAACTACAAAATGAGAGAGACACAGTATATTTTCCTCTACAGAGCATCACAACACCCTGATAACTACTTTAGCTTTTCATTAGGCTATTCAATCTGCAGTCAGACTTGGTGCTTGCACCAATTAACCTCTAAAATCTAAATAATTTGCTATTAAATGTTAATACTTTAAATAGATTTCTCCTTCAAGGGCCTAGTTTTAACACAAAATACAGATTAAGTTTGAAATGTGAGTGGTTTTGTGACCTTGGTACGTGCAACAATATGTTTCTGAATAAAACATAATTCTCCTTAAAATGACTCCTGATGAATAGTGAATTTATGGGTGCATTTAAGGTAAAATGAAGCCTAATGGTGCTTTAAGGAGATTAAGACCCGGTGATTAAACACTAATATGAGACAGCAAGCAGAGTCTGAGTGAGACAGGGTGATTCAGGACATGGAATTTGCTCCCTCTAGTGGATCATTAAAGATAATGTTAAATTTATACATCCAGTCTCATGTATGATGTCATCCAAACAATAAAGCAACCCTAGATATGAGAAAAGTCTTATCTATAAGCCTTATCTATAAATGAAGTCAAAGCATATCAGCTACAACTCAGGTTCAACGTGTCTGAAAAATGATCATGGCTAGATATCATATACATTAGACTGAAACCAGACACCAGGTTTAACCAAGGGCAAGACTTGAGATAGAGGGTATAGGGCACTTCCAGCAGGGCCTCCACAACCGTCTTCTGTTCAAAAGTTTGTTCAAAAGTGCCATCTTTTTTTTTTTTTTTTTTTTTTAAGTATTTATTATTAATATTATTTATTTATTCATTCCATA
>OOFC01000687.1:0-32755 GCA_900323345.1 Pseudochromis fuscus
AAGTATGTTTTTTTGGTTTTTTTTTCATCCGGTTTAAGAAGTAGGACAATACAAACAGTCAAATTGCAAACGTGTAAGCATGGTTGTCTGACAGTGAAGGTATATGTTGTACTGTGTAGTGGATATAGGTCAGATATAGGGCTACATACATGCCCACATAGGAGGAACAACTGAATACAGAAAAAAATAATAAATTGAGAAAATACTTTATAGCAAAGTCCAAACTAGAAAAAACTCATCCAGTGAGCGGTTGGTCTTCAAGTGAAGTGTTGATGGTAGAGATCAAATAAAGAATAGCTAGACAACAGTAACCCAAACAACTATGTGTCACACCCAGGTATGCAGAAGAGTGCACAGCAGTAAAAGATCACACCAGGTGCACCACCTGTCTGCCAAATACAAGAAAGTGATGCCACAGTGGGCACGGGATGAGTAAAGAGATCATAAAAGACTGAAGCATCATTGCTGAGTCTGATGAGTCTTTCTGTTGTATACATTACTCGCCAGATCCCAATTCAGCAGAGCAGCTTTGGGATGAGGATGGGAGTCTTGCATCATGAAGGGATTTAAATGGTATATTATTTTTTTAGGCTTCCAAATATAAAATTTAATTCCACCTTAAATGCTGTATTATGGTTATATTTTGCATTTGATTAGTGGGAGCAGTGAACTGTGATTCTTCACATTGGCCAGATGTGACTCCTCCCTACCGTTTAAATGCCAAAAGTTAGCATTTTAGCTAATTGTCTGGTAAAAGGTCGATAGGCATTTGTAAATGAGACACATGGTGGGTGTTCATTAGATGTGCTGAGAGCTGCTAGCGCTTATTAGAGCAGTACTGGGCCTAGCCAATGTCATCCTCCTCAAGGGATCGTCTGTGAAGTCCATTTATGGTGGATTGTCAAACGAGGACAATGCTGTGAAAGCTGTTATTTTTTGGGCTCTGACTGTAAAGGCCAGTCAAGGGAAACAGTAAATCTGTTAGGGAATATCTGTGTGAATAAAAGGCAATCAAGCTGCTTTTGGACCCACTATGAGCTTCACAGGTTGCTCCAAATGGCTCCACTATTAACTTTTTATAATACATACGTAATTTTTCTAAATCCACTTAGTCAATTGAGGAACATTTGAACACATGCTGCTGAGGTTTTTACTTTATACTTTTTTTGTGTGGTGTGTTTACATTTTGCTAATTGTCACTTTAATTTACCTAAAAGCAGACACTTCATTGATTTAAGTGACATCCCGGCAGATTAGTGGAAGCAGGTGTAGCATGGGATCTTTTTGGTTCCAGGAATTGAGTGTGTGCTGTGCAGCAGCTGAATATTGATATGATGGTGATGTGGGGTTAGGAGAATCCATTATCATACATAATCATTGTGTTTATTAGGGGTGGGTTGTAGAATGGTATAAGTCATGGCCACTCACATCAACCCTCCTCATGCCTTTAAAAGCAGGGTGCTCCCCATCATAAGGTTCTGACAGTCTAGTTATGAAGTGACTTATCAGTCTCCACCTGCACTACAGTAGAGGCCAAGGCCAGTGCTCTGTGTTCCTACTGTCCTTCTCCAAATTTACTTGATCATGTATTTATATAGTATTTCTACACAGGTTTACACAGTGCTGAGAGTATTTAAGTAAAATAATAAAAAAAAAGAAAACCAAAGGGTAGACTTGGAAGATATTTTATAGTACACGCTCATTATCAAGGAATACATTTACAGGTAAATGGCACGCAGCGCCGCATAACTCAACAGTTGAATAAGCAATGCACTTCTCGGTATCCAAATTGTCTGCTGCTGCTGCTCCACCTGTTTATTTTTAATGTGCCCTCCAGAAGTGTGAGTGTTATCCATACAGACTGTCCAACAAATCATCCAAATAAAAAACATTCTCCATGCTGTCCGGAGCGGCACAGAGATGTACTTTTTCTGATGTGAAGCTACAGTCGGTGGCATTTAAATCACACACTATTACAAACTACATTCACGAGAAGAAAGGCTACACCCAGCAAACCAACTATAGTGATGGGTAGATGAGGCCTCGTGAAGCGTTGCGACACATTACCCAAACTGTAGCGATACGTGTCGGTACTGTGTTGCTCAATACTGACACCTGTTGGATCTTAACAGTCATTACAGGCAGTCTCACTGACGTACTGATTTAATGACCTAGCCATGGCGTAGAATTGTGTATGGATGTGTCCATACCAAACAATGACTGAAATGTCTATTATGGGGTCATCTATACACCAAGAGGGATCAGGTTGTGTTTGTTTTCTTCATGCAAATTTACCTGAATGCAATGATATTCCTGCTCGTGACAATTCCTGCTCGAATTATCCTTCTGTTTAAAATGTGTTTACCAATATATAACTCTGATTTGACTGTCCACCACTACAAATGGATGCTATACATACACCTACCAATGCTTCTGACTTAATTCTTTCTACTTTGTTTGATGGAGAACGCACTAACACACATCAAAGTAAAGCAGCATCTCTGTGTCTTTCTGTCATCTCCTTGTGTTTGATGACCCATGGACACAGCCCCAGTGTATCTTCACGTAACTGCACATTTTTCAAAATGAGAAAAACCTCAGTGTTGAAGAATAATAACTTCCCACTAGAGTCAGAAAAATAACACATTCAGAAGCTGACTGAATCCCATGGGGACAATAGACAAAACAGGAAGTATTAATCCTGTCAACATGAGACTCCATGCAAACAAGAGTCTGTGACCAGGACATTTAACCTGGGTCCATATTGTACACCAGAAAAACACAGTCTTTATAAATGCACATTTCAATAGAGAGGAATACAAGGAGATAAAAAAAAAAGACACTTACACTTCTGTTCATGGCAGAATAAAAACTGTAGGGTGAATTAATTGATTGACTCTCATTATAAATATATTTGAGCAGCATCGACATTAAAAGCTCTCCAGTGACTACCTGACTCTTCATGGGCTGTGTGAAGTGCCATCACGCTGAAGAGCACTATGACTGTTGAAGAAGTTACACCATCAGCTGTCTTTCTCATTAAAGGCACATATGATAATAAAACAACACATTTTCAGACAAACGCCCAACTCTCCACCTCACCTTTTGCCCACACACAATACACATAAACACACACATCAAGAAAAAAAATGGCTTAATACAAAAGCCTAAGCCAGAAACCAATCGGGGAAGCTTTTCCTTTCTATTCAGGTTATTATCAAGCCCAAAAGAAAGAATCTTTCAGGGCCTGTCATCTATCAATTGGGTGACAAAACAGTCTTCAAAGCACACGGCTAATACATTTGGTGCATGACAATAAAGCTTTTCCCAAAACCTATGGAGTGCTTTGAGTAAGTGGCAGTGGAGGACTTAAAAGTGTTTCTTTGACAAACCACTTAGTTCTCTGATTTTAGAGGACGAGTAATAATCCCTTCAGAGAGGGAAGGGGGAGGTGTGTAGATTGAAAATAAGCCTCTGTGATTCTCAAACTGGTTTTTAATAACCTGCGTAAACTCAAATAAATCAAAGAACCAATCATTCTTCTCAAACACTTGACCACAGTTACACTGTCTTTCATCATCCTTTTCCCCTGGGTGACTGTCACTGTATGTAAATCCAAGTCTTAGGCTAATTATTACTTGTGTCGATGTTTAAGATGGGACTTTTTTGCTAAAAGAAGAACTACTAATGGGTAAAAGCTGCCATTGTTAGGATCTGTGGGTGAAATACAAGTAGATTCATTTTCCAATATTGAAAGTGCCTGATGAAAGTGGTTCATGTATGCATATTGAGTGTATTAAACCAAGGTCTCGCTCTAACATTGATGAGGATAGCAGTGCCTCCTCTCTCTGTTTTATAATTGTCTTATTTTACTTTGCACCTGCTAAGGAGACGACGAGTTTCTGCTCCTCACAACTGATTAGTTTGCGCAGTTCAAGTAACTGTTTTGAATTTAGGGCCTGTCTTTGATCAAGGCTTTAAGAGAGTCTTAAGAACACAATCACATTAGAACATGAGCAGACATCTATAACCAGAAAATCGTATTGCAATCCCCACAGGGGATTGGGGGAGCAAATCTATCCCAATCCCAGCCCCAATTAAAAAATGCATTGACATTTAATTCTTCAGAAGCCACAAACCATTTTTCTCGTCCACCGTCGAGTACTTCATGTGTGACTATAGATCTCCTTTAATTTTAACGGGCAAACTGGAGGTTGAACCTGCCGCCCTGGTGTGATGTCCAACATTGATTTGTTTACCTTGCAGATGAAGCTTGCTCTCGGGGCTCTGCAGGAGGATCGAGCTAACTGAGTCCAGATTGTCATAGCTACTGCATCCCAGTGGCCCGGTCCGTGTCTCCGTCACCTGGAAGAGAATTAGGACTTAAATCAAAGCCACATTTCAGAAGATGTGTAAATGTGTGTGTGTGTGTGTGAGATTAAATGTAGGAGTAAACACTTGCATATCCATGTTTTAGTAATCAGAGGATGTTGTATTTAAATCTCAGTACTCTGCCTGACAACATGTAAAAGCAGGGATCACAAGACCAGCCAGCCATGAACAATGTCAGCTGTTTATTACTGCTCTCAGCAAATAGTGTTTTAGTTTTCTGTTGTGGTAATTGTAGTACAGTGACTCGAGTATATTTACAGCCTATGATCCACAGATAAGTTTAGTAAAAAAATAAATAAATAAAAATGCAGAATTAATTGAGATAAGTTCTAATGATTTTTTTTCTATATTGTGAGAATTAACTCACTCAATGCTCATTTTTTTATTCTACCACCTGGTTATATATTCAACTTGTTCCACGGGTGAAACATGAACGGCCATTTTTTAAACAATGTTGCACTTGTTCTGTTCCACACAATAGCTCAAAGACTATAGCAGTGGTTCGTCTTTCCCACCTAAAGCCACTGTCAGAAGAAATAATGATGCTATTCGGATGTGGAGAGGCTGCTTAACAATATGTAGTCCCCACATTGGAGACCTTGGCGAAGTTACACTTGACAAGAAAGGAAGGAGAGAAATGCCTTTACTGTTGCTCATTACCTTCTTCCAGTAGTTTTTAGTAGTACTTTTACAACGTGCCAAGAAGCCCAATGAGAGAGGACTCAGCAAAGGGGAGGAGAAAGAGGGACAAAAAAGGACAAATCCCATCAAAACTCTTTGTGTTCATTTGTTTTTTTGTTTACTTGGCTCTTTATTGAATACAAAAGAAACACAGAAATGTAATATATTAATCAAAGACTCCGATAATAGAGATGTGGCTGATGTAGGTGATGAAGTTGTGAGTCAAACCTGTAATACTGATCATGAACAAATATTTCTGACCACTTGGGGGCAATAGAAACAAGCAGTGAACACAACTCGAACATATTACCGTATTTTCCACACTATAAGCTCCACCTAAAAGCCGACAGTGCGCCAAATAATCCGATGCGCCTTATCAATATTGGTTAATTATGGCTGCTGTAGTCAGGGGGCGTATATTGTGATTGCACTAATGTTTGATTTACGGTAGCGGTATCAGACTGTTTCTTTTACGTGTTTACTGAATCAGGGAAAAGTTCCCTCCACGTTTGTGATGCACTAACTACGTGATAAAAAGTTGCACTACCTGTTGTACCTTGCTGTTGGTAAAAGATAATACTACATCACTGACGTTACCTCGGAGAAAAAAATAAAACAGCTGTTCATGTAGCTTTGAACTGTGACAAATGGCCACTACAGTAGTTTCTATTCTATGCACCTTATAATGCGGTGCACCCTGTATATGAAAACAGTTTTAAAATAGGCCATTCACTGAAGGTGCGCCTTATATTGTGGAAAATATGGTACTAGCAGTATTTTGTTTTTCTTGTTAAATTACTTACCTGAACTCTCCTGGAAAATGGCGAAGAATCCATCAAAATTCTTGTAACCGTCAGACACAAAGAGTACGTGTAAACTGTTGCCAGAGCTCTGAACTGGGACAGGTCTGTTGTTCCCACAGAATCTACCGATGACACGGGAGTTGATGCTGTCTCCGTCTCTGACCTCCACGTAGTCGTAACGGCAGGAATGGTGAAACTCCAGACTCAGCATCATAAACCTGTAATTGCAAAACTTTGTTAAAAAAGAAAAAAATGTGCAAAACACCAAAAGACTCACAGCAGTTTCAACCAAAACAGCTTCAAAATAATATGTCACTAAACTGCACAATTCAGTACTGGAAAATTTACTTTCACCTTGACACGTCTTATGTACATGAGTGTGTTTTTTCACCGAGGTTGTTGCTGTGGTAGCCGGATTATGGGAACACATGTGCACTCTGGCTGACGTCATTGTAACGACCTTTAAAATGTTCAGCCAGCAAACAAGTAATGTACATGATAGTTACTGAGTACATTAACAGCTGCTGAAGGTGATCTGACCCACTTTTACAGGGCCTGTTGCTCTTAATGGTGCGTGAAATGTGTCTTATATTGAAGATTATCTTTAGTATATGCATATAGATCATTTCAATTTAGAGTCATCAATTAATCTAACACACGTCTTTGGATGGTGGGAGGAAGCCAGAGAAGCCTCCTTGCTGTGAGGCGACAGTGCTAACCACTGCACCACCAAGCTAAGATGTAATATTGAAATTAAGCACAATTAGTACTGGAACTTGGCAGCAACAATAAAACAAGGAAACCAAAAGCAGATGCCTATCATTGCCTTTATGAGCTAGCCAAGCTTTAGGAACTTCGCAAGAATTTTTTCACCCTATTTAAAAGATTATTTATCATTATGGCTCATTATGTGACCATTAAACAGCAGAAGCACACATCTAGATGGCTTTGCACTGTTGCAACTGATAGTAACGATAAACAGCATCATCCATCCCAGTCTAAAAGGGCAGCGAGTTATTTCAGACCAACAGCTGTTGAATGCATCTGAATGAATGCTGAATAAACATGCTCGTTGCGCAACATCATTTCCAAAACAAACAGTACGACTGGTGATTACTGGTACAAACATTTAAGGTAATGCATGACCAGATTTCCACAACAGTTGGTGTTAGCTGCAGAGTGAGTTTAAAATGTGAATTTAAGTGACTATAATAATGATGAGGAGAAATTTAGATCCACTTTCAATTCATGAGGTGTCGGTCAAAGTGTGACATTGAGAGGGCTGCCAGCTGGATTAGGGAACAACACAAAGGAGTCATTCCCCACTGTCAGTGATTTCAGA
Organism: Pseudochromis fuscus; assembly: GCA_900323345.1. Lineage (NCBI taxonomy): Eukaryota > Metazoa > Chordata > Actinopteri > Pseudochromidae > Pseudochromis > Pseudochromis fuscus. Next base: position 7,219 of record OOFC01000687.1, read on the forward strand.
TGTAATCTTCTTGGCCTGACATCGAAGCGGACATGAAGGACTGATGAACTTTATAGACGACACGGGCATCCTCCCAGATCTTTTAATTTTAGCCTTTATCACAGACCCTTGGGCCGGGGAAGCTGAGACTAATGAGATATACGGTGAAGCTAAACGTTAGCCTGCAGCAGCTCCGGAGAATTACTGCCAGTTGTATAGATTGCAGGGTAAATAAAGTTGGCCGTAATGGGAACGTACTACAAACCACCATTGTTAAAGATGGAAAAAGTACACAAAAAACCTGCCAGCAATTCCCCAATCGCACAGGCACAAACTTTCCAATTCGTCTGTCTCTGAGCTCAGCGATGTCATTTCATTCGGGGGTTTTGTTGGATTAATGTCAAAAACTAAGGATATAAAAATGACACTGGATGTATCTTTAATGACAGTGGGCCTCACAAAAATGATTCAGCCCTGCAATCTATGTATGGCACATTAATCAGGGCTGTAAAGTTTCACAAGGGCTTTATACACGACAGACAAAAAAAAATGCTTGGGATAATTTCCTATCTTTTATGCTGACAACAAACCCGGACAGTACGCACCACACAGACAGCTTGAATATAGCTGTATGGAGCTTTTGTTCTTGCTTGCTTGTAAAATGCTGTATACGTAATGGAGAAAATGACAGAAATAGAAAGTTATCGCAGGACTGAAAAGTAATAACTTTCCTGAAGAAAAAAAAAAAAGGTGGCTGGTTTGGTTTCCAAACTCTGCTGCATATATATCTTGCAAAAATATCTGAACTGAGTGGAAAATTGGCTTAAGCAGGTCAGTTAGTAATAACTTCTGCAGCTGGACAATGACAATCCCAACAACAGAGGCTTCAGAGCTCCACGAAACACTTGACGACTGGAGCTTTATTACCTCAAAGGGTTTTTTATATTCATTAGATCCCAATGCACAGAACTTTATTTGTAAGCTGTGGTCACTTTCAGTCAAAGCCAATCAAATCAGCTTGTGTTTGCTCACCTGTTGGCTGGAGAGCAGCTAAGCAGACTTTTCCATGGTTTTAATATAAGGATTTATTTATTTATTCAAGCCTGAGGATTAATCAAAATAACTAGGTCACTGTGTCCGGGGACAAAAAAAAATCTGCTATTGAGTTTGATCATGGTAGCTGAGCAACTTCGTGTCTGTCTGAATGCCGGTTGGTTAATGGGCCAATTTAGTCCAGACTGAAAAATCTCAACAACTGTTTGATTGTCCTGAAATGCTGTCCAAAAATGTCGGTCCTGAATTCCAAGTTTTCCAGTCAGTCAGTCAGTCATCATCTAAACCTGTTTTGTCCACACTTGAATCGCAGAGGTCTGCTGGAGACTGTCCCAGCTGTCAAAGGGCAAGAGGTGGGGTACACCCTGGACAGGTTGCCAGCCTATCCCAGGACTAACACAGAGACAAACAACCATTCACACTCTCACTCACACCTATGGTTAATTTGGGCTAATCAATTCACCTAACAAGCATGTGTTTGGACTGTCGGAGGAAACCTGGAGAAAACCCACACATGCACAGGGAGAACATGCACACTCCACACAGAAAGGCCCGAGCCAAGATTCGAACCCCAAACCTTCTTGCTGTGAGGTCCAAGTGCTAACCACTAACCACACCCCCTCAAGTTTTCCAATACTTTGTACTTAAGAAGGATCTTTATTTGTCATATACACACTGCCCACAATGAGCTGCAATTTACTCTGTGTTGTCATCTGCAAGTCCCACACACACATACAGAAACAGGGTCCCCGTAACATGCATGGAGAGGTTGCAGAGTGAGCAGGTGGGGGTCGGTGCCTTACTCAAGGGCACCTCGGCAGTCCCACCTCTGGCTGCTACTAGTCCACATTCTGCTTTTGTGTGGGCCGGGATGTGAACTGGCAACCCTCCGGTTCCAAACCAAAGTCCTATTTTTATTTATTTATTTTATGATTTTATAACTGTACCTTTATTGGTTATTGGTTTATCTGGTTTTATCTGATCAGTATAACTATTTTTATTAGGTCTATCCAGTCCTCTTATCTTGCTGTTGTTTTTTATGTTTTTACTTACTCACTATTTATTGAATTATTTTATCTTACTGCTGTCTTTATGTTTTTTACCTATTCATTATTTTATTACATTATTTTATCCTACCATAAACTTGGTTTTATTTGACGATTTGCTTTAGGATCCTTGTTTGTTGGCACTTTAGCACTCTTGCACTTTATTGTTGACTATCTATGGTGCTATGAGCCTTTGTGAGCATCAAAAAAAGTGTGCAACACCTTGTGATATGTGCATTATTGAGCTATGTGCAATTCCATGTGTCACTGTGACGATGACCACTGATCCTCATCGCTACTATTTGTGCATGCTTTTGTATGTCTGTTTACACTCTTGTGTTATGGCAGCACTGTAGCACTACTGTTCAAAACTAATTTCCCGCAAGGGACAATAAAGTTTATCCTGATCCTGATCCTTATCCGGACAAGCAAGTACTGTCTGTGATAAAACACCAGGAAAAACTATTGATACTCCTTTTTTCTTCAGCTGAACTTAGTGCCAATGCAGGAAGCAAACTCCCGACCAACATGTCAGCATTTTCACTTCCTAATTACGTCTTCAAAGAACTACTATTATGGCTGCAGACACTTTGGCATTTCTGAAATCGCACCTCATGCAAACTACATTTCTACTGATCTTGCTGATATGACGTAACCAATAACAAAAGGAAGAAAATGACTTCATGATCTCACCTGAGTTCGATGGTAAATGGCCTGTCCACCTGTATGGTCCACTCACACCTTGCATTGTTGGGGTAGCTCTCCAGCACCAAGTGGCCCTGCCGTTTACGGATCACACCCCCGCACTCTGAAAGACATGGAAAATCCCATTTGAAACTGCACTGCTGTTTTAATTACAGCTTAATTATTATTTTTAGGGCCCACATTAAGCTGGTTTGGGACCCATTCAAACCAGCAGTAATTGCATATAGGCTTTTAAAGTTGCTGTAGAAGCCCTGTTATGCACAACAACAAGGAGCACACAGTAAACACGGGGCTACAAAGTCAGTCGGCAGCCTCTCCAGGTTTCTGCTTTTAATTAAATGTATGTTCGTTGTGCCCCTTGGTAGAATATTCACATTTAAAAGTCAGAGTCAGTGTCCAAATGTTACATATTAAATTGTTTTATGGGATTCCTGATTGTTGACTCTGACTTGTCATTCAGCTTCTCGTGGAAAACCTTCTGGGCGAATGGCAGTTTTCCCACTTGGCACAGTTTGTCCCAGACAAAGATAAACCAGCAGGGACGGGAGGAACATATAGAGCATGGTATTCATTTCACTTATACAAAAACAAATCATTTATAGCAAAGCTGTGTAGGATCTGCTAATTGGGAGGTTCAAAAGACTTACTCATGCAATCACCCCCAGACCAACCAGGCCGACACTCGGCGCAGTATTCGCCTCTAATGAAGAAGTCATCCCTGGGGCCCCACGTCCCATTGTTACAGCGCTTACAGTTCTCAAATATGCTGCATCCTGAAAGAAAGAGAGCCAGAAACCAAAATTACAGTTAAGTAGGAGTCAGGCTGAGAGGTCAAGGATTCAAACAATTTACTTTCAAAGAAGTTGGGATCGTTACGATTTTATCAGAACAGCCTGAGCGACGCTGCCGATCTTTAACAGACTGTTGAAATGTTCCCTTTGCAACTCTGCTAACCTCATTAAGCTCATCTTTCACTACAACACAATGCATGAACCATAACACTGCTCCCTGAAATAGAAAATGTGGAGAAAACCTGTGGAAATGGTTTCCTATGAGGATGGATATTCACTTAAGAGCTCTGTCCAGTGGGAGGAGCGGACCAACATCCGTCCTGAGTACAGGGTTGAGTTTTAACAACAGCTATTTGGGGATGTACACATGGTGATTTATAATCCTACACAGAAGTAATGTGCATTTTTTTTCTAGTGCAAAAACTGTGAAACGTGACGTGCAAGTATCTATTTGATCCTGAACAGCTGTTTCTCTCCCATAAAGGAAAGTATGATCAGTCTGTCAAGAACAAAAAAACACAGCAGACTTGTATAAGTGAATGGCATGTGGGAAGTTGCATGTGTGAGCCGCTGCACATGTTTTTAGTCATCCCCTAACTGTTTGTACTCTCCTGTATATATTTGTGCCTGTGCTTATTACACGGACGTTGATGTGTTGATTTCTGAGCGCAAACACACGCAGATATTGCTCCCATTTCATTCTCAAATCCAAGTTCCAAGTGTGATCATTCACTCCTGCACGCTGCCAACTCAGGAGGATTCTGGCAGGAAGTCAAGAGAGGGAGCCAATGAGAGGTTGGCCAGGGAACAAATTAGATCAGACACAAATACAGAAGTTATTTTCAGTCTTTCTGTCACACTGTTTGTTATGCTACAATGCAAACAGCTGTGCAGCTGATAGACAAGACTCGCTCTTGCACAAGGAACAAGGCAGATATTCAAGAAGGGCCAAATTCTCACAGGCCGACTCCACAGATGCATATTTTAAAGATAATCTTCTTGTTTTGCGACTTGTTTGTACCTGGATGGATGATGCAGGGGTCACACTCATTGATGGCGTTGCGACAGCAGGGCACCGCGTAGCCCACCTGAGTCCCTTGCAGAGGGCACTTACAGCGGATCACGTCGTACTCGCAGCAGCCTCTGCACATGACGTTCCACTCTGGACCTGGACAGTGGTTGTATAAGTACCTGTAATCTAAAGAAAAGAAAACATCAAGAGCTGTCAGCAAACTCGGTAACATCAAGAAACAATTTGTTTACGTAACCGTCGTCTCATATGAAGCCAAAAGCAGACGTTAAGATTATTCACGGATGATGAAACACGGAGAAAATATGTCAAACGTGGTGTTTAGTCCTGTGGGAAAATGTGAGCAGACGGTCAGCAGAGGAAGGATTCTGGTGAGTCCAGTATTTATCTGAGCAGCTCCTCACTACCTTGCTGGTTATTTCCACTGCCACATGGCTGCAAGTTTGTTTTCTAGGGAACCACAAAATTCTCACTCGTTAACCTCCCCTGTGCATTGTTACGTCAGACAGCATGCCAAAATGATAAAGTCACTTCCATGGAAAACAGAATCCAGTCATTAATCACAAAGAGCTTTATGAACCCAACTGTAAACACACGGGTCTTCTTCTTTGTAAAGTTTTTACCCAATAAAAGTCATGTTTAATTGGATTGGAAACCAGTGATTCAAAGACCTTTGAGCCTGAGTGGTTATGATTATGTAACAGTGGATTTAAAAGCTAAAACAGACAAGTGGAAATTCGCGTGCGGCAGACGTGGACGGAGAACGAACAGAACCTGCACTTTAAACTTGGCACAACACCGCAGGAGCATTTTGTACCTCCTCCCAGCCCTGCAATCATAATAACTTCTCTGCCATCGGCCACAGACGTCTTTATTTGTAAATCTCACACACAACCTCCACTATTTGTGTGAGTTTTGTCGAACCAGGACTCAAAGCAAACACATATACAGAAATTTGCTGACACGGAAAAGCAACAAATGATTAATCTCCTGGTCGTTGATGGTTAACAAGAGAGGAAAAGCACAGATGTCTTGGAATGCTGCGAGTCGTCCCTGCTGCCCTTCCACATTAATGATATCATAAATTGTGTCTCACTCCGGCTACAGTCTGGCCTTCTCTTCAGCTATTTCTCCAGGAAGAGGTACGGCATACAAAGTGCCATTAATCAAACAGAAAGTAGGTTGCGCTGAACGCCGCGAGGTCAACCTTAATGGAGGTTTTGTAAGGACAGAGTTTGTGCCTCGTGAAGCTTTTGCAGTATTTTCACAGCTCAAACATGTATGACAGGTCGGTAACAACTTGGCTGTAATAGATCACAGCATAGAGTTAATGTCAGTCAAATGCTGTGGACCACTGGGCCTCTTACACAACGCTCCCACACTAACCACCAGTACAGATTTCTTGTGGTAAAAATTTAAACTTATAGCCTCTCAACTTTGTTTTCAAATCAAAGCTGAAATTCTTGGGTTGTCTTTTTTTTTTTATTATTGGCTTGGTCCGACGCTTCAAGGCAACAAAAATACATCATCATTTTTGTGGATTTCTTTTGAGCAAGTGTGAGAGCCACAAACATCTGCGGCATGGCCTGTGTGTTTGGATGGATGTGTGTTGGGAGAAGCAGACACAGTGCAAAGAATTGGATTTTGCACAGTCCCATGAGGAGAGTCGAAATATGCATTGTGACAGTGGTGCAGACATCTTTTCATCTGCAAGCAAAACTTTAGGTTTTATTAGATTCATGCTTGGAATTGTTTTTCTTCACGATATATTTCTGTAAAATCAATTCAAATGAGATTTCAGAAAGTCTACTTCACGTTTTGTAAAACTGATTTAACTTTGATTCAAGAAGCAGAAATATCATCTTGTTTTATTCCATGCATTCTTCTTCATTGCTGCAAAGTGGCATCCACACTATTCGCATACAACTTGATCACTGACGGTTTGGTCAGAGTGTGGGGGGTTGGGGTGTGCTATGCCAGTATGGCCTGGAGCTGCCGGCCTCATGCAGAGATGAAGAACGAGCTGCAGAGGTCTGGTAAGCTCGTTTCTTTCTGCCTCCTCCACCTCCGAGTTTCCGTTTTTTAAAGTTTCAAATGAAACATCAGACCCAACTCATGCTGCCTGAGGTGACATCATTTAAATCAAGTCAAATTATTAGAGTTCACACAACTCCCTCTGGAACCACAAAAGGTTTCTTCCACATTTTTTCCACATATAAAGGCCTCCTCAACGCATGTAAACAGGCTTTGTTTGTAAAACCAGCAGAGTTTCATTTTCACTTTGCACTTGATCGAGAAATGTTGCAAGATTAGGTTGAAGTTTGTTCGATAGCCGGACTTTACGCAATGTAGGAGGTTTGTTTTCGTGGGAGGCATTTCAGCCAACTATTTCGCTTTTGTTATGATTATAATACAACCCCGTGACATAAGTCAAAGGATGGGGAATTCTCAAACAATAGCCTCTGAGTGGACTAAAGGTATCGCCTGCAATGCTACTGGTAAATAGTGTTATTTAAGTCTTTAAACTGCTGCTATTAGTTACCCTGCAACAACTATTATGACAAGATGAAAACAGTGTTTAAAAAGTGTGCTGCCTGCCCCATTGGGATTAAGTGGAGCTGACACCATCACTCCTTTCTTATGAGACAGTGTTTTCTTCTTCCCTGCTGAGGACACTGGCCAGAGAGACTGTGAAATGTGATTTATGGAACATAAACATCAAAGGGTCAAAAGGCTTTATGAGCCAGCCTGGCAATGTCATTACACGGATCACTGCTGTGTGTCTTGTCCTTCGATACAGAAATGAAATCCTATAGTTACATCCACCGTTAATACATCTGTACAGCAAAGGACCCTCATTTAAAATGGAAGAGAATAGATCTTTATTGGCTCAACCAGGGCTGGAAACTCTTCCTCTGCTCACCTCAGACAGTCCGGTGACATCAAAGTGCACGCATGTATGATAGGATTAGTTTCCACATTTCCATAAGCTGTTTTCTAAATGCTCCTACTTGAGGTAAATAAACCCAGGCAGCAGCGTTTTCAGTGTTTATACACTGTGACTGGATTCAGTTTGCTGACCTCCAGCTCTGTTGATAAGGCTGTTATGTTTTTCTCTCGAGCATGACTCCGAGGTTTCTCCCCCACAGCTGGACGCATGCTGGAATGCATCTTTATTTTTCAGGACTGCTATCTCCCCCCCCATTTTTTTTTTTTTTTTTTTAATAAGTGTTTGGTGAAGATCATTTTTACATAACTCTCCTTTTGGCCCATATCCTGGTGATTTGAATGTATTCATCCCAGCAATAAGCTTACTCCCTTGTAAACATACATCTGTTCAGCTTCCAGGTCAACACCTGCAGGGACCCACCGACTTAACAGTAACAATTTCATGTGGATTTTTACAAGAGCTAAAAAAGGTCTGAACAGGTGTGGAGGTGCATGTGCATGAGGGTCGTCCTCCAAACCAGATTGTGTGAGCTGGCCTTCAGAATAAAAGCACTATAATCTTTTACAGTGTTGCTTTTCAACACAATGCTGTCTCTACTTTATGCAAACACAGACACCGGGAAAAAAAAGTCTATTAGAAACAAAAACATTTGCACCAACATGCAAAGACCCCTATAATTTAACCCATCACTCTGTTGTGCTATGCGCCCCTGGCTAACATGTATTTAATCACAAACTGGAAGTGTTGACAGCTGTCAGAGAGACACTGTAACTAGAAACAAAATTGGCTTCTCTGTTGTGCCTCATGTTTGTGTAGCGCCCCTTCCCTTCAAGCTGTCTGATATTTCTGTATTTTGGTATGCGTGATGGTGTCTGCGTATTTCCACCGTGTAACTAGTACTGCGTGTGTGACAAGAAGCTGGCAACAAGCCACAGCAGCACAATTCAACAGGAGGATCAGAAATGTGTTTTTTTTTTCACGTCTGTTTTGTAGTTAAGCGTGTAGATTTTTGTGGGAGCTGTTTGGCTTTACTGCTCTTATGTAAGTAGTATCTGCTTTTTCCACTCCAAATATTGAGATGCTAAACATACTTATTAGGATGTATTTCAAGGAGCTATAGAAACAAAAATAGCAACAACAGAGAGTTGATAACAGATTACCTTTTGCCTGGAGGCGAGCGCTGTGTGTGTCATAAAGCAATGTCCCACTATCACAAGCCTTACGAGCTCTGTTTTTTTTTTTCAGCCTGTCACAGCTGTACACCTTTGATGTGGAGACTGACATCACTATCGCCAGGGGCAGAAATTCCCGTTAGTCTCGTGACCTTGTCTTTGACCTCACTGCCCTGCTGACCCACTAACCTGCAGGAGAGCTGCAGCAAACTCCTATGTTAACATCTATGTTTAGTTTAGTGGCGGAGGCGAATCTAAAGCTCACAGGTATGCACAACTGCTCCACCAAAAACCTGAGAAACCAGCACTTTCGGCTGATGCATCACAATCAAATTCGCTGCAGGTGCTGAATTTCGATGTTGCAAGTGACTTAACAACCTACATCTGCTCCTAAACTGACCATCACTTTCTGGAAGCTTCTTCCCCTGAGCCGAGCGAGAAATAAAACCTGAGGTCAGCATCTGCTTTTTTTATTTGTTGTGATTTCACAACACCATCGACTCTTGCCCCACTTCACATTAACAATCGGGTGTTGTGTTCAGAGCCGCAGATAGCTCAGGTCTAATTTGATATTCAAACAGTATTGGAAATGCACTTTAGCACAAAGCTATCTGTGGCCTTTTAAGCCAATAATTATCCACTTTGTCTTTTTCTTGCTTACTGCTCAGAAACTCTATCCTATCAGCCTGTGTTTTGTCTCACTTGAGTCTGCCATTACAGCAAAGTTATTTTTAACTACACATGAGGCTGAGGAGCCACATTCAATGCAGATAGAGGCACAGCGGGTACTTAAGGATGAGTTGAATAAATAATATGAAGGTACTCTATATTGTAATCTACTTTTAACTTTAAATTTAGAAACGGTCCTGTACCCATGTCCCTGTAAAACTACACTTTACAGGAAAAATGAAAGATTTGCAGAGGCTTTAGATGTGCACATTCTGGCTATATCATTCTTAAAAGATAATCTAATTTTGGATTATCAGATTTTTATTTTTATTTTTTTAATTATCAAACAACTGCTGTAACATCCAGTTCACCCAGAGTCCCTCACTTCCACCATGTGTCATCTGGATACAGACACTTACCTTTTCATTTAACCATGCATCTTTGCACAGTCCTATAAGTCCTAATCATTCTCTGCAATAATTATGAGTTTGTGTCAAAAAAAGTTCCCTAAAGCAAATTCTAACTCACAGCATTTTTACACCACTAAATAAATAGTTTCCTACTGACAAAGTGGAGCTTATTTTACACCCACGTACAATGGAAAAATAGTTGTTTTTATAGCAGCTGTTAGTGCATGTGCGGCACATGTACTGTATGTACGAGTGTAAAATTCCCATTGCCTTCAGCCCGCAACAGCTGCCTGGTATTTTGAGGTTGGGATGATTTAGCTAACATGGAGCAGGGAAACTCCCAGGGGAGCATTGTGGTCATTATGAATGTGAACCTATCCTGATCCTGAAGCGATGATACCAGCGGTCATCCTGTAGACTGCTCGAAATAAACTTTCCTCGAACTGGAAACTACAAACCCAATGAAATACCCTATCACTCCACTATACACTGTGGTGAAATGGTATGTATGCACTGCCAGTATGTAGGTCAAACAGGAGTCTTACATTTGTTTTTAGCATTTAGCTAAGTTTGACATGACATGCTATTTTTTCAAAATGAGAGGCCATGTTTTTAATCATGTAACTAAAGCTCTGTGCCAGGATTTCCCTCGCCCCTGTCTAATGTCATTTTTACATCTGCTAGTCTTAAGCCTTTGTCTCCGACTGCCCACTACCCAGAAGCTCTGAAACTTTCCCTGTGGGCTCTAGCTAAACACACCGTAAGGCGAGTGGATCTGAAGAACAGGAATCAGGTGGGTGGGAGATCCTGAAGAGGAGGACCTACACTCAGTGGTGGACAAAGTACTCAACTTCAGCACTTGAGTCAAAGTACTGATACTCACGGTCAAATCTTACTCAACTACAAATAACAGTTATTGGTAAAAATGTTACTCAAGTTAAAGTACTAAAGTACTTACCTTTAAAAATACATAAGTATTCAAAAGTACATGCATTTAAAAATACGTAAATATTCAAAAGTACAAAGTAAAAGGACATTTTCTAATATCAGTACATTGCTGTATTGTTCTCAGTGCCCAAGTCAATCCCCAACTAACGTCTGCTTCCTGTTAATGTGGTATTTTAAGCTGAAAGTGCTTTGATTCAAAGAAAACTCGTTCCTGCAGAGTGTGCATAATACTTTGTTGGTTGACTGTTCGGTCGTGCTTTTTTGTTTTCAAATTTCCCATCGAGAGGCTAACATGCTATTTAAAACCGTACTGTTTCCTGTCTTCCCTCTTTATTGTTCAGTTCTGCTGCCGGTCACTTCCTGCCGATTTGCGTATGCGCGACAGTAACTCTACCTGGACAAACTGCCTGAAACGCATTGCCAGCATAGACTGTATATAAAGTAAGTAACGACACACTTCCTAGGAATGTAGTGGAGTCCAAAGTACAATATTTGCCTTTGAATTGTAGTGGAGTGAAAGTAAAAGTTTCCAAAAAACAAATACTCAAGGAAAGTACAGATACTCAAAAAATGTACTTAAGTACTCAAGAACATGTACTCCGTTACTTTCCACCACACAAGCCTCAGTGGACACACACACACACGAGTACAAGTGAAAACAAGCCACAAAGACAGGATTTGCATACAAACACTCCTTCTGTACTGTAAAAAAAAAATAAAACTATTTCAGGTTGCTCAATAGAAAATATCTATCATCAGCTGATTTTACAGGATTACGAAACAAGCCATGTGGAGAGTGACTCAGCTGACAACAACACAAGTGGGTAAATCTGCCAGAGGAAAACTGTCTTAATCACCGCTGCACAACACAGCCACGCTCTGCCCAACCCTTTGCCACACTCACCAGCAAAACAAATTGAAGGTATCACTTTACTGTGTGGGAACCGTGCGAAGGGGAATCAGACAGAGGGCAGAGGTTTCGCTGGGAGTCTTGGAGACGGTGTATGGTATACACATTACCGCAGCGAGCGCGATTGACTCAAACATGACTCATGTCTTCCTCCAGCAGTTCAAGTGGTCACCCGGGGTAAACAGCCAGAGTCAATCTCGATCTTCTACTCACAACACAACACTTCAGCATTTGAAGAGAGGCTCTCGAACAAAAGGGAGTGCGTGCCAAGATCCAACAGCCCTATTAGGACTCTAACCACCTCAATTCACCTCGAGGAATGTGTAGCAACATCCATTCCCCCCCTTATTTAGGAGCTCACTTTTATTGCACACAAAAACACAACTGCAGGTAGTATAAAAAAATATGAAGCTCTTCCTAATGGGTCAATAAACAAATCCCCACAGGGCAATGCCTCATTCTCAATTTCATAACAACAGTTGTGAAGATTGCACAAAGTTGTCAGGGGTGTTTCTCTTTGCTGCCTCTATAAACAAAAAAAAAAAAAAAAGATTTTACATCACTGTGTCTCTCTGTGAGTCTTCTTCTACAAGTGTTGCTTGAGTGCTGTTGAGCCCTGAAAGGACAGAAGAGGAGAGGGGATGGCAGGAGTGCTGATGCCGGCTTTTTGAGAACAAAGAGCCAAGTGCCAAACATAGAGACAGGGAGAAGGGTAAAGGTAGTAACCGTTGTCTTACCGTAGGGCCATGCTGTCCCGTGGGGTAAGGAGATGAAAATAAAGAGGGAGATGAAGAGGAGCCAGCCCTCCTTCCCAGAGATAAGGCCGCTGGTCCATGGGGTGGCGTGGTTGCCCCCATGGGTTTGCCCCAGCTGCAGTCTCCGTCCCGCAGACAGCATGCTGCAGCCTGGAACTCTGTTTACTTTCTGAAGTCAGCTGACATCACCGTCTCTCAGCCCTTCAAACCTTCCCTCCCCCTTCCTCCATCTCTCTCTCCCTCTTTCCCTCCTCTCTCACTTTCTTTCTCCCCTCAGTTGCTCTCTCTCCCTCCTTCACTTACTCTTTGGCTTCAGATTACAGCCCAGCCTCACAAAAAGGAGTTCCACTTGCAGTGGTCTCCCAAAAAAAAAAAAAAAAAAAAAAAAACTCCCCTCGCTCCACTCAGAGGATGACGTCGTTGCTCGTGAATGAAAAGCAAGCCCGAGTGTTTTATGCTTAACTCATTATGGTGACACACACACACATACACACACAGTGAACAGTGAGTTTGTGATCAATGATGTGGTGATAGAGGTTTATGTCCACTTCACTGAGTATGTGTTGATGTTTAAAAAATCTTGGTCAGTGATACTCAGGTTCACACCTAGCTAAGTGAGAAAGCAGTCACTGTGTGTAGTCTCAGAAAGCAGTGTGTGTGTGTGTTAACAACAGTGTTGAGTCAGTAAAGATTAAAGGGACAATCTGAAACCGTTCTAGTGGCCGTACAGTAAAAAATAAAGCTACAGGAAACTGGGAGAAGCAGTTTTAAAATGCATTATGCTTCTTTTATAAAGTGTAAAAACATCATTTACACCAAATAAACTGAACAAAATTAGATGTTTCCGGGTAAATTAAGACGAGATGCTGACTTCATCTTATGTTTCCCAAAATGTTGAGCTCTTCCTACAACAACCTCTATCAAGTCTTTCATCATATAGCCACACAAGTGTACACATTCACACATTATAATCATATGAAAATCCCTGCCTGAGTTTTAATTTTTTAATAACTGGAAATATGATTGAGTATATCACATGATGGAGAAAATCATTTGGATGGTTTTAAGACAACAACAGAGAGGTAGCCAATGACAACACTGTTGCTCAATTTTTTTGTTGACAGTGGTTGTTATTTGTATGATCTCGTGGGTGTGTTTTATTTTCGCTGGATGAGACACTGGAATTAGTTCATTTGTTGTTCTTTGCCCACTGGGACTCCTCGCTGCATGCGAGCGCTAACAGCGAATAGAGATCAAACGACTCAGAGCAGGAGAATCAAATATCCCCGGCAGTTTCCTAAAACAGCAGGATTTAGACCACAGAAAGAGCACATGAGTGGTGGTGTGTGTGTGTGTGTGTGTGTGTCGCAGGGAAACTGAAAAACAGGCAGAAATCATGCGAGTTTGTGAAGAAAAAACAGGAATGAAGACAGCGGGATACAAAGGGGAAATCAAGGGAAGAGAGAGGGAAAAGGAGATATTTTGCCTCACTGTGCTTTCTGAGCACCTTTCACCACCTCTCTACTGTTTGTCCAGATGCCTAATAGTTTATTATGTGAAATCCAAGGCTTCCTGGTTAATGTGGACACTGTCTACAGCTGCAGTCTGCTCCGTCTACAAAGAAAACAAAGTAGACTGTGGTATACAATTTACTATTTTGACTTAAGGAAAACATCTTCTGATATACCTCTCATCTGTGTACTTATACACACTTTCACTACTTGGTTAAATGATGTGGTTTCACATATTAGTCAGTATTTGTTGAATCAAAGCAGTGTCAGACATATACTGTTTTATGACTTTAATTGCATTTTTTTTCACAGTTTCAAAGTTTGGAGGTGAACAAAGCCTCCTGTTTTTAGCTTTGTGACAATACGTTTTTCCCAATCCAAATCCACTCTGCTTAAAAAGTAAAATCATTTTTTTATGCCATACTCACAGCAGCAAAGACACAGTGCAGAGCAGCTATGTTAAATTAAACTGAACTTTGATGTCAGATGGACTGACCTTGACACCACGTGTCATTAATGAGAGCCAGAAGTTCTGACAGTAATAATTTTACAGTTAAGAAGATAGCAGGGAAGCTGATTTTCATGCATCTCCACAGTTCCACATGTAATTCTACACAATGATTGCACTTGATAAAAATCTAAAGCAGAGCAGTTCTGGGTTTGATTTTTTTTTTTTTTTTTATGTGATTATGAGCTCTCGTCGTCTAGCAATATCCTAACTGATGTAGAGGAAGTTGTTCAGCTTTTCTTTCTCCACCAAGCTTTGGTGTATAGAAATGGACAAAGCATCCGGGTCGCAAAAGTGAAGCCAATGCTGAAGCGCCAAAACCTGCAATACTCCCGACGGCCACTGGGTGCTGGCTCCAAAAAACTTCAATCGTCATTTTCCCCACAAAATATTCTGGTGTCATCCGCTAAAGTCAACTCTTCTCATCAATGAACCGGTGGTCTACATGTAAAAAAAATCATTATTAAGTAGATATTAAGCTTCAAAAGAGGAGTGTTTAAGGAACCCACCTCTTCGCGTTTCCCTTTATATCCAAATATGGTCACTTCTGGCTAAAAAAAAACAACATGGTGACCCCTGATTCCTGGTTTCGTTTCAGGTCAGCTTCATCCATTCGCTACACAGTCTGTGCTTCTCCAGTGTTGATCTAAAACCACTTTTGGACCATCTGTTTATTTCTCTAAAATTTAATTAATCACAAAATTAGGGCAGACTTGTTGTTTGTAGCTGGACAGAGTTGTCCAAAAATGGTTACCCACTGGTAAGTTCATAATAAAACTCTGATGTTTAAATCTGTTGTTGTTGTTGTTGTTAGCATCTGTTATGCAGGCTAGACTACAGAAGACATCTTGGTCCACCTTGCCAGTCGAACAGAAGCCCGCTGATACCTTCATCCATCATGTTACTGTAGTCGAGACATTCTCCCAAAGGGGAAACATTTTCTCATGACCCACAGATCATGTTGATGCTGAGCCGCATTGTAGAAGCTTCTCAGCTGGCACCACAATGAATGTGGCTGGTCAAAGTGAATGGGCCCCCTGCCCACAGCGCACAGCAAAATCTCATTACCAAGCACACGAAGAAAGTGGTGCAGTGGGGGCACAGCACATTACCTAGGGGCCATTACACTTAATGACAGAAATCCACTGTTGACTACACATTTGTTACAAAGGGTTTCTCAAAGGCGATTTGCAAAAGTAAATACAGCCTCAAAATGGTGTCGAATCAGTTCATTAACAATAGCTTTAACTTCATCTCGCACAAGATCAGAAAAAAATGAAGGTGTCTGACTATGGCGCCATGTGGTTTTACTGCGAAGGAATCCAATCTTGGCGTTAAAGTCGATTTCTATGGTTACACAGTGGACAGAGAATAAACACAATTTTTTCTCCCCACCAGTTAACTATGTCACTCAATCATGGCACGACCTGCCGTCTCCATTAGATGTGGATGGAAACTAGGCTTCGCAGGTATAACAGATGCCTGCAGCAGCTTTTTAGCAAAGCCAGTGACAACTGCTGGCTGGAGCAGAGTGCCATGACAAGGTGCAGTTTAGTAACTTAATAGGGCAGGACAGTTTCAAAGTGGAAGCCAAATATGCTCTCATTTATGTGCAGCACTGTACGACGAAAGCTTGTTTTTATGAACTCTTTGGAGGTTAACGGCTCAACTCAGCGCAGACACTGTGTTGAGGCATAATAATCTATCCCTACAGAGGAGCAGAGCTAGATCTGTCCTTTCACTTCACCAATTATTCCCTCAATTATACACAAAAGGAGGTAGATCTGATGCTAATTTTTGATATAAAGTGACCCAATGTGAAATAAAATAAAAGAGATAAGTTAGTATTCTGATTGAAGAGTGCAGCACACATTTGTATATGCTTTAGGATATTCACCTGAACTCACTGACCCTGTTTACATGAACCCCACACCCTCTGCATGTTTATAATCCTCATTTTCACATTTCCTATATGCCTATAGATATGTCACGCTAGATTAACCCAGATACAATGCCTCGAGAACCACATTTCACATTATTACTGCTGCCCATCCAATTCCAGATACTTCAAAGCATCCCCAGTGATTGAAATGCATATTACATTCAAGTAATCTAGCCGGAGACATCTAACATAGTTTTTGGCTCACGTGTTCTCATTTTCTTTGCTTTCTCTAAATTGTCCACGTCTGCCTTTGATTTTTAACTCATGCCATAACTCCGGTCAAATACATTTACATGTTACTTTGTACAAACCTCTGAATCTGTCCTCCTGAGCCTCCACCCAGAGAAGCTATGCAGCTATGGTTGCTCTGACTGGAAGATTTGGATTTCACATCCTATTACACCCTGCTAATCCCACAGCAGAAGGTCCATCTGCAGGAGATTACAACAGCAGGGAACCACATTACAGTTAGGCATATCGCAGCAACCTCAAGGGCAGCTATAGATAGGATGGTAGAGATACGGTGAGCATATGCACATGCATGTATGACCTGGCGAGCTGCACACCCATAAAATATCCAACATGCGGCTGGAGCTCTTCCAGGAGCATGGTATGGAGTCCGGTTAGTCTTGATTGCGTTTAGCCACAATTTGCTCATAAACCCTCTGGGCACCTGTAACCTGCAGGGACTTTAAAGTCACAGGGATTTTTTTTTTTTTTCTCTGAATCAGAACACAGTTGATCCTTGTTGGTGATGCTTTAATAGGAAACAAGACCTTTTAATAGGAAACAACTTCATCCAAATCACAGCATTTGCAAAAATATCAGCAAACCTCAGCTTTCCCTGCTAACTCATGCAGAGCCAAAGGTAACGTCAGCCAATAGTTGCAAACTTCACAAAACATAATTACCCGTATTCCTTCAATGTTCAACTGTAAAAGCTCAAACCCAGATGTGTTTTAAAAAAGGGGGAAATGTCATATGTGATATGTGTAGATGTAATGCTTTTAACATTCTGTTTTTGTTTAATCCCACAGATGCATCACATGTCTACAGTTCTACATTATGTGTAAGTGTATAGCATGTGTGCATCACTGAAGGCTGTACCTGTAATAACTTAGAGGCTCTCAATCAGATTAAACCCTAAATCTAAATACTGTCCGATTAAACAAAGAAAAAAAAAAAAATCAGCGACTGGCTATGTTACCATAAGGTCACCTTCTCTTCCAATACTGTGAGAGGGATTTCTTTTAAAATAGTTTCACGACGTCATCCGGATGGTTCTCCGGATCATAAATCTTTCCCAGTCCATCCTGGTTTATAGGAAGACTGTAGACGCAGTCTCTCGAGCAGAGCTACAAACTCCGACAATTAAATTGTTGGATGAGGAAGAACAACTGGAGCCAGTAGCAGTAGTACTGGAAGCTCCTTGAGTAATTGCTGACCAAGCGTACTTCTTGGAACATTTGGATTAAAAAAAAAAAAATGTCATTCCTATAATGGAAACCTCAGAAGGACATGGAGAGAGACGGAGAAGGAAAGTATGGTATGCAGGAGGGAAGGAATCTGTTCTGGTTTCCAACCAGGACTCATGAAGTCTTTGACATAAAACACAGCATCCTCCAGACTCATCTCCACTTTTATTTTAATGGATAATTGCATTTCCTTCCCTTTGTCTGTGTTTTTAGAAAGTGACCCTTGTCGTGTCATTGCCACTAACCACCAGCCACGCAGGCAATGAACCAGGCAACAGTGTCACGCTGAGGCTTTGTTTTGATGCACCATGGAAACAAGGTTTCTGTTTTGAACATCTTTTTTTTTTATCCCCTTCCTGTCACTGTACTCAGTGGAGCACCAAGGCTCTGCCACTGTGGTGGAAATAATTTGGTCAGAGAAATACAGGGGAGGTGAGAGAAAGAAAAAAAGAGTGAAAAAGTTGGGCTGAGTGAGGTCAGTGTGAGAGACCACAATTGAAACCACTGAGCTACTTTAAAGCAGAACACAGCCACCCAAAGCCCATTAAGAAAACCCCACATTTTACAGCACATCGCTCCATTTCTCCTGCTCCTCTCCAACTTTTTTTTTTTTTTGCTTGGAAAGCAGTTTGGTTCCTCTCTGATCTCTTGGTGTTTTGTTATTCGTTTCTATTGGTTATAGCTCTTGAGGAGTCTCCAGGCAGGAGCCAGTGATCTCAGCATCTTCTCGCTGACCTAAGTGGCATTTTATGAGATGGCTGGAACACTTGAGTGGAGGAACTCACAGTTTTATAGAAGAAACCACCTTAATGAGGCTTCACATGGAAAACAAACAGGAGGGAGATCAGGGTCATTGTGCTGGCTGTCAGTATGCAGGGTGTGGATGTGGAGCTCCACCCTCTCGACACTTGATCTGTTGTGTGTATTTATAGTCATATTAAAATTGGATTTAGGTTTATGGGAGGGTTTGTTGCTCCGCAGCCATCATAATAACATTGGACCAGGGTGGTATCCTTTGCTGCTGTGCCAAGTGTTAACCTTTGCAATGTAGCATGCCTGAGCACGGTTAAATGGGACCTGGTCCAGGAAAAATATAGAACAAATAGAAATGAATAAAACTGAATAGTAGATGATGAAATTCTGATAAATAAATATTGTATAAATTAGACTGTACACAAATAAATATGTTTATTTATTAGTGATCTTTCTTTCTTCCTTTTTTTTCTTTTCCAAACCCTGTTTAAGTTTGCATTTGCTTTACAAACAATGAACAACAGACTTTACATTTAAGAGAAGCAGACATGATATGTGTGCAGCAGCCTCTTGTGGGCAAACATGGAAATGCACAAATGTTTGGTTAATGCCTGACAGAGGCACTTGTGGTGCCACAAACCACATGACAACGTATATGTCTGCAGAGTCTGGATTGTATTGTCACTATTGGCTTGCAGCGGTCGAGTAAAGTCTGTAATAATTTCCATACTTTACTCGTCTGTTGTGAGCCAATAGTGACATGAAATGTTTAAAAAAAAAAAGGTTTGTTTGATTCCCTCCTTTGACATATTGAGGAACAGACATAAACTATGTAAGTGTCCCTATAGAAACGGACATATGGTGCATCTGTATTCTGTTTGTAGTAGAACTGACATCAATAAAGAAACAAAAGATTTTAAAAAACAGCATAAAAACGTCTTACTTGGTAACATTCCTAAAAAATTAAAACACAAGTCTACAATCCACATTCTTGGCTCAGCTGTTGTAATTTTTGATGGCATTTCACTACTTCATCAAAGATAGAGTTAATTTTCAAAAGCTTTTTGATCTACACAGAAATACGCCTCTCGTTGCAGAACCTTCCGGAGCAAAAGCCACGATGTTGAAAGGCCCGGACTAAATTAGCAGACTGTCAAAGAGAGGACCACTTATCTATCACTGATCTCAGATCAAAACATGTTATTCCAAGATATTTAAGACATTCGCTATGCACTATGATCTCAAGTAACTGATAAATCCTCCTGATAGCTGAGGATGTGTTTCTGTCTCTAATAAAGTTACCCTTACAGAACCGTTACATCATGCACTGCTCACACTGAGCTGCTACAACGCAGGCAGCTGAAGGACACCGGGCGCCGCAGTATGTAACATCCACTTTGGTGCGACTGTGCCTTTAGATGTAGATGCAAATGTATGGCCCTCTCATCAGCTGTGCTTGAAGAGAGTGAGTGAATGAATCTGCCACAAAGACTCCAAGCATGATCGTAAAGGAGGATATTTCAGATGACAAGAATCCCTTCAAACTGACTGGATTATTGGGGGAATATATAATGTACATATCTGTGGACAGTAAAATTCATTTCAGATAAGTGATATTCGCAGAAATGAAAATGCATAATTTAAATGTCAGCCATTTGAAACAAGAAGCCAAGAGTAGACATCAGTTAAGCTGCCAGCTAATATTAATTAAACAGCACTTTAAGTCCTCAGCAATACAGGGAGGTTATATGTTGATTTAAATGTCCTTTTCATTTCATTAGTGAAATTTGATGTAAGCCAGGATTTTTAAATATCTATATATTTTCTTAATGAATGAGTGTGTTTATGTGAGGTGGCATCTTGTTGTTTATCCTCTGTTGTTAATCTCCACTCCCTCTAGAGGGAGTCAGAGCCTACCAATCGATGGGATTCTTCTCCAAACAGACACGGGATGAATCTAAAGTAGCTCTTGAAGACTGATAAGCAGGCGTGATGTGAAAGAGATGATGCTCCTTTTCTTTTTCTGTTCTTGGAAGTTCTGCAGACAAGTCACCAGAACCTTCAAGGTGAAAAGAAAGAAGAAGAAGAAAAAAACCTGTACTGCAGCACATCACCTTTTGGATTACACATGAAGCACATCCCATCATTCCCCCTTTCATCTGTTATGGAACATATTGATTTGCCTTTGCAAGGAGCAAAGTGGAATCAAGATGTCCACAGCTTGAATCTCAGTAGGAGAGGGATGTAAGTGGTAGGCACCGGACCGAAACGGGGCACCGTAACTAATCACTCTGATTTCATTTTATTATTTATATTCCCAGAGCTGGGTGAGGGCTGGCTGTTTGATCAATTCTCCACTTCTTTTATCAGCAACAAGCCACCACCACTACCCACTGAGCTAAATTATTCAATTGGGCCTGCTTTGTTGTTAATAGCAGTGATCATTCTTGCTTAAACGGCATAATGTATGCGCTGACAGCCAACAGTGATACAAACCTGTCCCGAGGGACACAAATCTATCAGTGGTGAGCGCCTATCTGCTACATTAGTGATTCCAGGCACCAGTGAAGCATAGGCAAGTAAAATACACTCAACATCAAGGCCTATGGAAAAGGCTCGCTCCACAAGGCCACAGTCATAAATGATCAGGCTTTCACTCTATAGCCAAGTTCCGGTGAAATAAAGTCGATATTGAACGGCCACAACGCGGAGCCTCAGGGTGGTTTACAGTGACGGGGAAAAAGCCCATGTTACATGTTAACTCAATTGTACTGATTTCAAGCTGGATGTTGTTATTTATGCAGTAGAGTTCAGAGAAACGAACAGATTAAAAGATACAGCGGAGAAGAACAGTAAGCGGATTATTCCTGATTTAGACACGGTGCGCCAAGAACATGAAAAGTTTCACAAAACCATCCAATTCTTTGAGTAAAGTTGCAGACTGCATCGCAAAAAGACTGAGCCAGCTCCGAGTTCACATTTTGCTTCGAAGTCTTTTCCATGTGGCTTGTTTGCTTACCCTCCCCCCCTCACCAGGGTGCTGTCAACACGACAAGCCTAAAAAAAAAAAGGTCAAAATGCCAAGGGGTCACTGTTTTGTCCAGGATGTTGGCCTTTTCCCTCCCTTAATGCCCTAACACCACTATTACCGCTGTTCAGCAGCCGTAAAAAGGGCCAGTGGGAAACATAAATCTACGAGCTGAAATAACAGAAACTTTTTCACGTACCACTGAGTACAAGATTTACCCAAAGTATACAGTGTGTCTAAATATTACCCAGCATGTTACTATCAATAGATCTGCAACAACTGATCGTTAACACTAGCAGAGGTGTCAAACTTTAGGAGGCTCTCCAATTGGATTTCTTTCTTCAGCTCGTGCCCAGTTTATTCATCTAAGGAGTATCTAGAAGAGAAAAGACCAAATGAACGCTAGGATTTCTTGTCTCGTGTGCCCTATGAATATTATGATTGCACTACACTACCCTTTAAAAATATGGTTTTACTAATAAATCTACAGATTAATTTAGCCTTGTAGTTAACAAAGCTGCTCTTTACAAGACAGAAGGGCTAATCTGGAGATAGTTTTAAAATAAATCATGAAATAAATGATGCTGATATGCATATGCTCGCACATCTGTTCGAAAGAATGTGCCTGATTTCCCTCCTGTCACTAAGCAAGCTCAGGCTGCACGCTGGAAATGCTACATGTTTTTCATTAGTGGTCGCTTAAAGTGGCTTAAAAATCTGGAGAGGGCGGGGCCGAGTTGAGAAAGAAGATGCTCGCAGACCGCAGCCCTCTCCGCTCACACGTACACAAAGATTCTTTCCAGTGTGATATGAGAGCAAGCACTTCACGCTGCTCGCCCGTTAAACCTGAAGCGGCTAAATGTTTGGCTGACATTTTAGGAGGACATTCAACCTCCATCTCTAATCTTAACTGACCGTACGACCCCTGCACAAGAGCCGGCGCAAAACCAAATCACATGGTGCATTTAATCTGAAAATAAATAAATAAATACCCTTTGAAAGTCATGACTTTCCAAATAATGATCAGATGTTCTTAAGCTCTCCTTTTAGCCAATTTAAAGGCGCACCTCACCACAAAGGCACAGAGCGCACTTGAGTCAATAAGCCAGTTAGCAGAAAGGGAAGAACAAGAATTCAATTCTTGACTTATTTAATAGGGGATTTGGCGTGGCAGGTCAGGGGGTGTAATCCAGGAGATTGGACACTGATTCTTTAATCAAGTGGCTCACCAGTACATCTCCTTCCTCCCCTCCCGATTTCACTCTTGTAAGAGGGTCTCCCTTGTGTAGCACTGAATTTCAATGGCCCACTTCTTTGCTGGTTCAAATCCCACCACCCCACCCCCCACCTCTCCCATCTTCTGCTGCATGGAAGCCAGATGGAGACGAGGAGCACAGTACATCAATAAGCCAAGCCTTCTGCTTTTTCTCCATGGCTACGAGAGGAATTCAACATTTATTAACAATAACCCATTCATTAGCTAAACAGCAACCGGCCACTCTTCTTAAAAACCTCGAGCGCATGTATCGGGAAATTGGCAAAGGCAGACTAGCGAAACTGCAGTCAATGGTGGAAGAAATAACGGCAGCAGTTTGGTGGCTGTGTGCCACGCTCAGGTCCCAGCAGTGCAGTGGATTTCTTGTTGTAGTAAGAGCTTCAGGTTGATTGGCTGCTTGTTTCTGCTCACTGTCTACATTTCTGCAGAGGTAGCACCAGGAATGTTTTCCAAAAACTGCAGCATCCTGGGATCTCTATGATTGAGATTTAAACTGCATGACCTCTAACATTTACCACCAGAAACATCTGCCTCCTAATTGAAGCCAAGGAAAGTGGTGTGCTGACTATAAGGTCCATTTTGTGCAATTTATGCACTATTCCAAAGCATTACTTGAGATAAGTGCTGAGATAAGTGCTGACAAGATAGCGTCTCTGTCACCAGTAGTTAAAAGAAGTGTCTCATCTGTCTCTGGAGTATATACTGTTATGGTACATCCCCTACTGCAAGTTTACCATGGCCAAATCCTATCACCGTGAGGAAAGAGAAACACGTGCCGGGGATTCTCGAACAGATGGCAATAGCCTCGTTCCTGGATTCAAGGCAGGTATTGGCAGTTCATTGAGCATGAATACATACACATACTCACCACGAGAATACTAAATCAATCCATCATATCCACCTTCTTATTATTTGCTCCGCTCACTTTTCTAGAGTGAACACATGCGAGCACACACATGTACAGATATGTTCATCATAGAGATTAACCAGGAGACACAAATTCATCCCCATGGATCCCCCCCCTCTCTCCGTCCCGTCCCTGAATCCCAGAGCATGAGTAATTGTCAGGCCCCGTGAAATAATCGTAGCTTTCAACGCTAATGGAAGCCCTGCACATTCATTATTCAGTCCAGGAAACAGAGTGCTGCAAAGTGTCAAGGGACCTATGAGTTATTACTCAGCATGAACTAACCTTAGACGACGAGGGAAGTGACAGAAGCTCCCTGCACTTTCTCCTCCTCTCTGCCTCCAGCCCCTTTTATGTCTCCTTCCCCTCCCTGCGTCCATCTGCACTGGCAGACAGGCACCACACAGCGAACACGAGATTGTATCACAGCTGTGGCGTTGTCAGACGGCTAGTGATGGGTGTACTGTGTCGCTGCGGACAGAATGACAGACGGTCGGGGGGCCTCTCTTGTGTCACTGCGCCGCTTGACCACACCACGGACTGCCACGACTGGTGGAGGAAAGTCGTGTTATGGCCCTCCTGGGACTGCTGCTGTGGGAGGAATGCAGCAGTGGTGAGGAGGTGGGGGGGTGCTGAGAGGTTGGTTGACCTGCAGATAACACATAGTAAGAAACAGATAGGTTTGATATGTGAACATGCCCACACTTGTGCTCAGGGGAAAGGGACACCACATCGCAGACTGAGCCAGCAGTACAGTTACTCCTAAAAAGCAACACACATCAGACAGAATCCCAGCTATGCACTTAAGCCCTATTGATGTCTAGACTTTGGAAGCCATAAGTCTTGCTCTTACTCAATAAAGCGAAAAGGAAGTGAAGTGACAGAGAATTTTTATATCAGAGAGATACTTCCAGTCCTTATCTCTCAGCCTAACTATCTCCAATTGTGGAAAATATACATGATATGTGATCAGTAGAGAGTATAAAACGCCTCCACCACTTCCACACAGACTAACTCTTTTGCAGTGGTGGACAGTAACAGAGTACATTTACTTGAGTACTGTACTTAGGTACATTTTTTCAGTATTTGTACTTTACTTGAGTATTTGTTTTTTTTTTGGAAACTTTTACTTTCACTCCGCTACATTTCAAAGGCAAATGTTGTACTTCGGACTCCACTACATTCCTAGGAAGTGTGTCGTTACTTACTTTAGCTACCGTCTATGCTGGCAATGCGTTGCAGGCGGTTTGTCCAAGTAGAGGTACTGTCGCGCATGCGCAAATCGGCAGGTAGCCCTCTTTATTGTACCGGCAGCGGAACAATAAAGAAGGAAGACAGGAAACACCACGGTTTTGTCAATTTACGTTTTTTAAAAAATGCTATATAGCATGTTAGCGCTCTCGATGGGAAATTTGAAAACAAAAAAGCAAGACCGAGCAGTCAACCAACAAAGTATTATGCACACTCTGCAGGAAGGAGTTTTCTTTTCATCGAAGCACTTTCAGATTAAAATACCACATTAACAGGAAGCAGACGTTAGTCGCGGATTGACTCGGGCACTGAGAACAATACAGCAATGTACTGATATTAGAAAATGTCCTTTTACTTTGTACTTTTGAGTACTTAAGTATTTTTAAAGGTAAGTACTTTAGTACTTTAACTTGAGTAACATTTTGACCAATAACTTGTATTTGTAGTTGAGTAAGATTTGACCATGAG
>OOFC01000688.1:7838-19528 GCA_900323345.1 Pseudochromis fuscus
GTCACGATGGTGTGAGGTGAGTTGTTTCTCATTTCAGCAAGAAAAAAACAAGTGGATGGAAATTGAGGAGAAAACATAGCATCACATTTAGCGTTAGCCTAGCATCTCTTGAGTGGCTGTGAGTGTGTGTGCCTGTGTGTAGAGTGCACGAGGTGTGTTTCGGGCGGGGGTGGGGGCACAAAATATTATTTGCACCGGGGCCTATACCCATGATGTTACGCTAGTGTTGCACATGTAAATGCAAAAATAGGTTAAAAAAACAAACAAAACACTTGACCTACATTCTGCATGATTTTATTGAAGCATAGCATTTTTGTCCCCCCCAATGAAACCTAAATTTGTAATACAACTTCTCCTTTTTTGTCTAAAGAGATAAAGGGAAAGCAGACATGCATCAATAAGTCATATCAAAAATAGCAAAGGTGTTGACGCAGGTCTGTCTTGATGTAATGATGCTGTGGTGAGTCTGTTATTGTAAATAAAACGAGGAAAAGGAAAACCATAAAAAAAATACACAAGGAGCTTCTGCAACCTGAGGTGTCAACAACACCCATAACTGTTAAACGCCCTTACTATGAAAATAAAACTTCAAACAGTAAGTTAACCACAAAGCAAAGTGCGCATGTGAACCACGTGTGTGTGTGTGTGTGTGTGTGTGTGTGTGTGCATTTTGCTGATAAGCAGAGCCAGCCTGTAGGCTTTTACTGTAGTGGATTTAAAGAAGATTGTGCCCTCTAGTCAGCGCAGTGATATTATTGTTTGTCCAGTGACATCCACCAAATTACTTCCACAAATATCTTTTATATTTGCTTATCCTCTTTGAGACCACAGGGGGCTTAAGCCTATCCCAGCATGCAATGGGTGAGAGGCATGTAGACAGGCTGCAGGTCTATCACACAGCTCACACTTTTCTTTGGACCATGAGGGAAGCAACATGCAAACTTCACGCAGCAGCAAAGTCCCACTTGATCAGGTGGGATTGTGAAATGCAATGAATGTGAAAATGCATTGACATGGAAGGATATAGTGGAGTAATGATGATTAGGGAATAGTTCAAAAAGCATTTTTATTGGGCTTTTTAACACAAAATATACTATCAGTACTGTGTGTTATAATAGAAGAAACAAAATCTCACAACCTCCTTGTGCTAGTTAGTTGCTTACTGATGACAGACCTGTTTGTTTTTTAATGTATGGTCATTATGAGTGGTGAGGATACTAATGCCTCAAGCAGTAACTGCAGGATTGGGAAATGTGTATGTGTGAAATACGTCAAAATGGCAAAATGAGAAATTACTCAATAATAAAACAAACAAAAAAAAATCTACTGTATTCCTGACTTCCAACTATGCAATGTGGTATGTTTCTGCTTTATGCAACTCAAAATCCTCCAGTCATTTAAACCTGCATTTACCATTTATTGGCCACCTGACGGCTGACAAACTCCACAACAGTCTGACAGTCCTGTCCCATGAACACTGCAGTCAATCTAACCACAGAGTTTGACAGCTGATTAACACTCCTTTTACGTAATGACAAGCAGCTGATTGTGACATTACTGGCTGTACATGTGAGCAAACGATTGCCTACTTACACATGCACTTCACCACCAGCCTCTGCAGATGATACACAGCCACTAGATTAATTGTTAATATGATAAATATCCATTAGGTCAGCTTTAAACATTTGGGGAAGCTGCCTCGCTTCTTGCTGTTGGTCTTTGATGTTAAGGTCCATCATGTGTGTTGTGGGGAAACAGCTACAATCCCCCTCTCAGGGCAAAAAGTTTATTGGTCTCAATATGAAGCTTTTTATTACGGTGACACCAAGTGGCACAATTTATGAAACAACCTGCGCAAGTTTAGACTGAAAGTCTCTGAGGTGAAAATGACTGAGTGCTTGGAGTTCATCAGGCTACATCTGGTGGCAACAAAGCAGTATTACAGTCATAAAACATTGGTTGTTTTTTGCAAAGTTAGTTATTTTTAGATGGCAGACATAACTTTTAACTCGACACAAGCACGATTTTTTTAAAAACTTAAATCATAAATAATAATTTGGTCGGTTAGTTTTATTGTACATTCAGCTTAGGAATATTTCTGAACTCTCGGTTTCAAATCCATCATATTATTTCATACCACTGTTTAAAAAACAAAGCAATGTAGCAAGCTAAACAAATTCCAATACAACCTTGAAAATGTCTACTGGAGGAAGACACATAAACAGACTTGGAACATATCAAATTCAATAGTAGTTACCAAAGAAGACAACACACTGCTCAGACTATTATGATAGCATACATATTAAAGTATAAATCAACTAACAACATCCATGTATTAACACTAAACTCCCACTGCCAAAATATTTCTTTGTGAGGGTGCACAAGACAGAGCTACCTTCCCTGAAAATCATGGTCTCAGTTTGTGTTGAAGTTTTTGAAGCATTTTGTTGGTACTCCTGATGTCCCATGTTTTCTGGGATAAAAACTGTAACCCTGTTTCCTCACAGAGTTATACTGTGTGAAAGAAAAGACATTTTCTCACATTATGTTGAAGAAATTAGGTCTGTAGAGTAATAAAGATTTTTTTTTTTGCTTCTCCCACTTCACTGCATTATGACATCACACAAACTCAGAATACACTCCCATTATAAACTCAGAAACAGGATGAAGAAAGCATGAAACTTAAACATCTTCATTCTAAATCTGTAACCTTTTATAGTCTGTAGCTGAAAGTATGTATAGATAGTTGAATTTCAAAATGGAGTATGAAGAGTACTTTAAGATACTGCCCATTTTATCCCATTGTGAAAGTTTGCTGCAAAAATCTGAATATTTTAAAAAGTAGAAAAACTTAATGTTATGACCCGACTCTGTCAAAGGAAAAGCAGAGTAACATTAAAGACACCAGGTGGATTTAGTGTAAATGAAATAGCATATTTTAATGGTGTCTAACCCAAAATAAATCCACTAACAAACAATTTACCGAAACGTAAAGAAAATACAGAACAAAGCAAGACCCCGCCTATAAAACAAAACTTAATTAAACTTAAGTTAGTTGTCCAGCGGGTCTTTCTTTTATCAACTAGAACGTGATTGGCTAGTGGACTGGGATGCAGGTCCACTCAGGGAACTCAGGGCCGACAGGTGAAGGCAGCGGAGGGCGGGACGAGGAGGACGGAGACACCAATCCCGTGCGGGCGTCCACAGAGGCTATTTTGCATACCTGAAAGCACACACACAAGTACATCCCCACCAAAACACACTTTCCCCAATCTGAACTGCATACAGAGGAGGCAGGAGATGCCCAGGGTCGTAACAAAATGTTTTTAAATCTGTATGTGTGCAAAAGTAAATATGTACGTCACATGAGCTCAGTTCTTCTGAAATAACCCGATTGAATTTTAGTTATCTGATGAGTTCAAGTATTTAAAAAATGTTGTTCTAAAGAAAGCAAAGGATTTTGAAATTTATATCACATGGCTTAAATCTAGAGAAAGCCTTTAGTATGCATACTTTTTTTAGGAGTTGGGATAACTGTGATCACAATGGATGACCCTTATCCTGCATAGCAAAACATGGTATTTCCAAATATTCTGGATAATTCTAATTCAGGCTAAATTTTTCAAATAACTGGGCCCATGGGTTGTTGGTGTTGTTGTTGGGGTGTTTGTTTGTTTGTTTTACCCTAAAACTGGGTAAATGTTGAACTAACTACATCCTGGGTTCATTTTACCCTTTAATATGAGTATAAAAAAATAAGAAAATGAGCACTATAAATAATAATTATAAAAATAATAGTAAAATAATAGACAAAAACAACAATACCGGGTATAAACAACCAAATAGTGGAATATGTTGGTCAGAATAACAAAATGCTGTGTGTGGACAACAAAATGATAAAAAAAAATCCAAAAACAAGAAAAAGTTCGATAAAAACATCGAAAATACTGCGTACAAACAACGAAATAATTGGCAAAAACAACCAAATCGTGGAAAATGTTTGATCAAAACAACAAAATAGTGGGTAAAACCAACACGGTAGTGGAAAATGTTGGGCAATGTTGGGTTTATTTCACTTCACCCAGAGGTGAGGCTGCAGTACCACCGCTGTCATCCAGCAGGGGGCGCTGCTCTTTAACAAACACGACAGAGCAACAGGGCTCTTCGTTGTGTGTGTCTGTGCGCGCGCGTGTGTCTTTTTCCTCAACTTTTTTTTTTCACCGCTCTCAGCTTCTGTTATTTAGGCAAAGAGAAAGGAAGTAGCGACAGGCTAGCAGGTTAGCCGGTCTGAAACAGTCTGTCAGGAACGAGTGGACTTCTTCAACCCATTTTTTTTAATCCCAGAAA
Source organism: Pseudochromis fuscus (assembly GCA_900323345.1). Taxonomy (NCBI): domain Eukaryota; kingdom Metazoa; phylum Chordata; class Actinopteri; family Pseudochromidae; genus Pseudochromis; species Pseudochromis fuscus. The sequence goes on from OOFC01000688.1 coordinate 12,186, forward strand.
CGACTAGTAGTTATTTAATACAACCATTTAAGTAGGCTACGATTTTTTTTCCTCTCGGTTCGTTTAATTTTTTTTTCCCATACCGGTTTCAAACCTTCACAACTGACTCAACTCTGAGCTTTGTCTGTGGGGGACTCCACCGTTTTGTGTTCGCCTGCTTGATAACAAATCAGTTGTTTATCATCCGAAAAGGAGAAAACAAAGGAAAAAAAGCTGCGACGTGATTATATTTTAAATATTTTTTGTCACCAGTTGGTTGAATCGCGGGGAATGCAGCGAAGGATTACACCAGGACAATGAGAAAACCAGCCGAGAAAGGTACGTTAAATACCGTTTGTGTTACCTCGTTCTTTAAGTATATATGTTCGAGTGGTACACACGTCGAAATATTGTGGTTTATTGTTCAGGTATACGTGTTTATGTTTTTGAATTTTACAGCAGTCACTACATTGACAGAGCGGTTATAGGAAGTTATTGTACAGTAACGTTTTAAGCGTTATTGTCTGTTTAGAGTATAGTAGAGGTAAATAAGAGGGAAGTTTTACAGCATTGGTAATGGTTGATAACAGCATTGTCTCCTACACACAGTAACACACAGAGACCATACTGTGTGTGTGTGTGTGTGTGTGTGTGTGTGTGTGTGTGAGAATGAGCTGAGAATGTAGGCTGACTTGTTGCAGTGCTGTGTCCCTCAGGCCTGCTGCTGCATATTGTGACAATAACCTGCATGTCACTGTGATGATGTTGTGAACACCTCTGAGTTCACTTCAAATGAAAAAAGGTCCCACGGAGCAGACTCCCGAGTCTCTGATACAAATCCACTCAGGAATTGTTTAGAAAGAAGGGGGGTGCAACTGCAGCTTACCCAAATCACCAGTTTATTATAACTGTTATTATGTGCCCTGCATGGGGCACTGTTTATGGCTGAGTGCAGGGATATGGTGGAGTTAAAGCAACTGATCTACGTAGAATTGTAAATATGGTACTATGGTATTATTCTCTTCTTCAGAGATAGGAGAATATTGTTTTTTTTATTATTTTTGACCCAGATGTATCAACTGCATTGCAAGTAACTATGTAAACTGTCTAAACATAACTGTGTCTCCAGCTGAGTAATATCTGTAGTGACTGCCTCTGTCTACTTCTCCCACTCCTGCAATCACATCACGCTACTGTCATGTCATCAATTTACAGGAGGGAAGTACTAGCCTTGCAATATATGGTTGTGATCAGTATTTATTATTATTATAGTGTTATTTTTTCAGAGACAAGTATTCTCTGCTGTTTTTATTTTAATATCAGATGTAAATGTTTCCTCCTTCCAGACATATCAACCACATCGCAACTAACCACACTTTCTAAACGTAACAGTTTCTCCAGCTGAGTAATACCTGTAGTGACTGCCTCTATCTACTGTTCCCACCCCTTTTTTTAAAAAAGATAAATCTGTATTTACGTCAAACCGCTGTCAATTCATCAATTTCCAGGAGAGAACTATTAGCACTGAGAAACATGGATGAGGACAATACCATTTTTAAGCATTTTTTTCCAATGCAAATTACTATTATAGTATTTGAAAAGCATGCAGAGTGGTATGTAAAATAATCCACGATCATTTTGTAGTGGTTTTCTTCCATACAGTAACACATTCATGACATCCTCCACACATGCTGCAGTACCAGGCTCTGGCTACATACCTAACATCTGGGTGGTGGAAAAAAGTAATCACACACATAGGTACTTTACTGAGAAGTTCCTCTCCCTCGCTTTTTCCCCCCTGTCTGTCGTTTCTCACCCTGTACTGAATAGCAGCCTAACTAACAGGTCATTTCATCAGGCTTCAGTCATGTATTTACACTTCTCTCTGTCACACTGGCATGCTCATGTTGTGACACAGGGCTTCAGGAATGGATTGAAAAATATACTCTCAGACCAAAGAGGGGAAAATTACAAATGTGTCACCTACTGGATGGTTTCAGGAGTGTACAACAAAAGTCGGGTCTTTTGTCTTTTTAGCTGGTGGCCATGCATAACAGAAGTGGGCGGGGCGACAACCTACAGTGGGCAGGAATCATAGTGTTTCTCTTTAGTTTTATGAGCAGCTTACTCAGTACCACATTTTTTACGATTTGTGTCATTTAAGTTTTACTATAGGATCTTGTAGCTGCTTTGTTGCCAGTTTCAAAAACAGTCGTAATAACCTAAGAGTTTTGAACTTTGAATGTTGTTTCTGTAATTTATTAGTTTTCATTTTACTTTAATTTCAGTAAACTGATGTTGTAATTCATGTAGATTTTGCCATTTCTAGATGCATTGCTCACACACCATGGCAATAACATTCAATTCATTTCCATGGAGAACCTTGTTGCTGAGGTTTTACAGCTTCTGCATTAAACATGAATGCAAATGACATCCAATTAAAAAGAGGCGCGGCTTTTACATGAGGTCTTCAAGATTGCACTGAATAATACAGTATATCTGACCGTATTTCTGTGTTGATTATAAAAAAATCTCTTTTCCTACAATGTAAAAACAATTTGCCTTTAAAGCTGACCCTACTCTCTCGTTATAATGCCCAATGTGAACAACACAGGAGGTGTGTGGGGCTGTTGTGGGTGTGTGCAGCACCTGTACGCCTGGCTGTGTAGGACTCTGCCAACTGCACAGCGGTGCCAGCCAAGCATCAGTACATTCACTACAATCAATGTCGCCATCTGTCGTATTCAGACATTAAATTAACATTCCAGTCCTTTTCAAGAAAGCTTGAAGATTCAGATCTCCATTTCTTAATAAAGCTTCCTGCATAACAATTTCAGTTACACCAGCTACTTATAAATGTGATTTGATGCAACTGAATTATAAATACATAATACTGTCTCATTGTGTTAGAGTATTAAGTAGAATTTTTTTTATTTGTTTTTTCCACTAAACAAAATTCTAAATATCTTAAATTATTACCAGCACAGATCCCTTCAAGCTTGTTTATCCCATACCTCTGTAAAGTGCTTCTAAACACTCAGGCGGTCCACTGAATGGCTCTCTGCCATCATTTGAGAGAAAAGGACCATATGGCCCCCTGCTAATGGTTTGTACTCTGCTGCGAGCCCCGCTGCAGATCTGACAGTGGTTGAGGGTAAGTAAGAAGGGGGAGGGGAACGAAGCCGAGTTACATCTCCAGCTCAGCCTTGAGTTGTAATTTTCTACACATAGTGGTGGATGTAATTGTGTGAAATTGTGGAGATAATTGCCTCAATCATTGCTGCGCCAGTATCTCTCAGAGAAGACGCACAGAGACCCGGCTTTTATACTCCACTTTATTACATTTTTTCTTTATCTGCTGGATCTCACCTGGTGTGCCACTAAAATTTTATTTCCCCCAACAGATAACACTATAAATCAGTTTTATCTCAGCTATGTTGCATCTGGGGCTGTTGGTTGTATCGGTAAAGGCCATGTCTTGGTTATTGTAGCATGCCAGTGTTTTAAATAAATTAAGTGTATGTGGCTGATTTGGGTCATTAACCAGAACCACATTATAGGTATTTTTTGCTGAGTCCTAATGTGACATTTGTCAAACAAGTTGTGCCATGCCGTGACATCAAAACCACAGCCAGCAAGATTATTTATGAAAAAGCCGAGTCTTTTTTTAAAGGTAACAGTAATGCATTGGTTGGTGAGAAAGTACACTGGCTAATTCTGACACTGATCTGATGAGAAATTACGAAGTCTCTTGTGGTTAGCTACACACGAGCACTTTATTTTTAGCAGATGACTTATGCAGTGTGGGGGCTGTTTTCCCTTTGTAGATAGCGAAAGAAACACTGCGGAGGTTGCACTGCATCTGTCAACACCTCTGTCTCCTGTATCTTATCTCAAGGCCAAATGTGTTGGGAATTTCTACAATTACTTCTACACTAGTCTCCCACAACATCGTGATTCTTGTGGGAAATTAAAGTGTGCTGCTGTGCAATGTGTTTACCGTGTGTTGGCAGTTCTCGTCGCACTTTCAGTTTTGTGATCATGTGGAATACACAAAATATAGGTGCAAAATGTAACTTTGTGCATGAGTCCAGTATGTAGCTGTTCTTGTTTCTGTGTTCCTCTTTTTTTTCTAGTTTACTTCAGTATCTGACAGATTTAGGTCTCTGACAGAACAAGGACAGAAGAACAGGTTGAGCTGTTGTGTGCTGCAGTGATCTTCAATAAATCCCTCAGCAGCATGCAGCTGGTGTACTGGGCTATGTAGGCTACCTGTGGAGTGACGCAGACACCTGCAGTCCCGTGACTCTGCAGAGAAGCAACCTAGATCACTGATATAGTCTCTTAAATGGTGAACAAATCTTAAATTGATCTGAAAGACATAGGGCTGCAACGATTGTTCGACATAATCGATTACATCGACTATAAAAATTAATCGACGGGGAAATTCAAGAGTCGATGCGTCGTATTGTAGTTTTTGTTATTCGTACAGTCAGATACCAGCCAGAAAAAAAGTCATCTGTACTTGCAGTTTCCTACAGGAAGTGGTGGGGGCAGTATCGCTCCCACTATTGACATTATTCACAGAAACAAACGGGAAGAAGAACGCAAAGCACAACAGCGACGGGCAGCAGAGCCAACCAATAAAGAGGGAAGATGCAAAACAGCACGGCTTTTTGATTTTTACGTTTTTTTTCAGAAGGCTAAATAGCACGTTGGTCCTCTCAATGGGAAATGTGAGTACACGAAAACCAACACTAAGTAGTGCGCACACTCTGCAGGAAGGAGTCTTCACCGAAGCACTTCCTGTTTAAAATACCACATTAACAGGAAGCATGCGTTAGTCAGGGATTCTACTAGCACTTAAGCTAACCCGTCGCCCAGCTTGCGACAAACCACCCTCGTGCAAATTTTTATTGTTTGACAGCGCTGTTTATTACTGCACCTTAACAAGCATTAGTTATCCAATTATTCGATTAATCGATGGAATAATAGATTATTCGATTACTAAAATAATCATTAGCGGCAGCCCTAGAAAGACACTTCGATTATCAGTTGGACTAAAGGAGAAAGGAAGCATCGTGAATATTTTTGTTTACCTTTAAAATATGTGGTCCTGTAAGTGTTGTGAAATGAATGCTGCTACATGAGGTGTAGTGAAAGGCTTGTGTTGCCGAGGGCTTGGCGAGAACAGTCAGACATGTAGAGGCTTGAGTTTCTATTTACGTGTGTACTCATCAGGGAAGGATGGGCTTGGTCATCCTGCCGTTTGTGAACCTGTGGGTTCGTCAGCACAACAAAATCCAAGATTACACATCACTCCCCTGTTGAAAGACAACCGTCTCCGTGTCCTCATCACACATGTTGACAAAAGGCTGCGATGAAGGTACAACTGTAGAGCGCTGCAGAGGAAAGTATGACTGGGGGAAAAAAACAATGGAGGTCATAAGGGAGAAATGGGACACCAGTATGTTCTCATATGGGCGTGCTTTTGTGTACATACAGTGTCAGCGCTTGGTCCAACGCTGTGACAGGAATGCTCCAGGGTTTCTGTGGCAAAAGATGGGGAGAAAAAACAGTCCAGAAACTAGAGAACAAGTAAAGAAAGTTAAAGAAGGAAAGCGCAAGAGTGCTGAAGTGTTTCAATACCATAAACTCCTTGGTAGCTCTCTCCTGGTTGTGCTCTTTCAATGCGGTGAGCTGAATTTATGGGCTTTATAAATAGACCCAGCTGTAATGATGGGGTATAAGTGAGGAAAAAGGCAGAGCGGCTGTTTATGGATGGCCTACTTACAGTGCATTTTGTTTGTTGTGACTTTGTCTTCGCTCAGCCATCATTGCAGTGTCCAAACGCGTCAAGTCAAGATGACCGAGATCAAAGCCTGGATTGTGATGATTATGATTATACCAAATCTGCATGTTTATATTCTGAGTATAGGCACAGTTATAAGCCAGAGATTTAACCAAAACATACAACTCAAGAATTTTCCACAGTGAAATGAAAAGCGGTCTGTCAGCGTCATGGAAGACACATTTAACCACCTCAAGGCAGCTCGGGTTAGAGTGATTTCATATGGCTTGTAGGTTCAAACCTGCATCTTTATTATTACTCACTGTTTGAGCTATTAACCCTGAGCAGTGTTTACATTACCCAATCTTTATCACAGTTTTTGGCTCTGCTCATGTTAAAGAGATACTACTTTTTTTTTTTTTTCTGAGCTACTCTCCATTTTAAAATTGATGCATGGGCTTCAGCTTCAGCACTGACTCCTGTGGTTGGAGATCTCCCAGTGAGAGCCTGCAACTTGTCATCCAAAAATCAGCTTCAACCACACCATGTCACCAAACAAAAACATCTCAGTTATAAAAACACACACAATTAGTTTGACAGTCAACAATAGCTTATGACATCTCTTTGCTCTTTTAATCATCCCTACATTAACATGACTTTTGGTCTGCAGCTTATATAAATAAATAAATCAATTCCAATATATGCTTTAAACTCAGATTTCAAGTTGGGTTTCTGTCGCTGCTTCCGGTGGAGGAGGAGGAGGAGGAGGAGGAGGAGGGGACTGTTGTTGTCTGTGGATGCAGACTGAAGCTGATGGCTGTGGTGAGCGCTGTAGCCTCCCCCTCCATCCTCTCTGCGGTCACCGACTCTGTCCCTTGGCTCGGGACTATGAGCAAAGGGAAGACACACCCTGAGGCTTTATTTGCTGTCGCTCTGCACCGTAGTGCAAACTGTAATCATTAGACACCGCTAATGAGGGCCAGTCACATACACTATGTTCAGTGTATCTGTCTGGCTGTCTGGCTGTTTTGGTGTTTGTGTTTATAGTCTGTGTTAACGAAGTTAGATTGATCTTCACACAAAACAACAGTGTTCCTGAATTAGTGTTTGAAGTGCACACAGTAGTTATGTGAATAACTGACTCCACTCAAATCCTCCAAGTGTATTAGCACAAATTTGGTTGTTTACATTGAAAAAAAAAAAAAACCTGGGCAGGAATAAGGAAATAGACTCCAGCTTAATTCCTCACTCACTTCTATTGAAATGATGTGAGTGGAAAATAAGAATAATCTCTGCCAAGGCTCGACTGTAGCAGTGACTAACTTTTCCCAGTATTTGTGCCAGGTCACTGTGTTGCAGAGGATGACGGTGAAGGTGGCACAGTGTTAGACCTGCACAGCCACATAGCATCAGTTGAAGCACATGATATTTGTTGTTGCAATCAGTTCAAGGTGTGTGTCACCCCTTCCAACATAAGAGGACATTACCTAATCACTAAAACAAATATTATTACTATTATTATTATTATTATTATTATTATTATTATTATTATTATTATTATTATTTGGTGTTT
>OOFC01000690.1:1516-16452 GCA_900323345.1 Pseudochromis fuscus
GCAATGGAAATAAACAGACAGTGCAAAAAACAGGTAAAAAATAGTAAAAAATAGTAATAATAATAATAATAAAATAGAACTAAATCCAATAAAAAAAAAATAAAAATCTGAATCTAAATATAAACTTGAGCTTAGTAAGTGGCTGGTATTGCACAGATTGTCATACCAGGTTATTGCACATTATTAACAGTGGAGTTGTACAGTCTGACAGCGGTGGGGATGAAGGACCTGCGGTAGCGCTCCTTCCTGCACTGAGGGTGTCTCAGTCGGCCACTGAAGGAGCTGCTCAGCTCCTCTACAGTCCGGTGCAACGGGTGAGAGCTGTTGTCCATGATGGACGTGAGCTTGGCCAACACCCTCCTCTCACTCACGTCCTCCACAGAGTCCAGTGGGCAGCCCAGGACAGAGCTGGCTCTCCTGACCAGCTTGTTGAGTCTCTTCCTGTCCCGCTCTGTGCTGCCCGGGGCCCAGCACACGGTGGCGTAGTGGATAGCAGAGGCTACCACAGAGTCATAGAAGGTCCTGAGCAGAGGTCTGCACACTCCGAAGGACCTCAGTCTCCTCAGAAGGTGGAGGCGATTATATGACTATTTTAAGTTTTTGTTGTTTTTTGTTTTGTTTGAAGACAGATAATAATCTTACAAGTCATAAAAACATTGTAGAAATTCAATGATGGGGCAGGAATACTTGAAATTATGTAGTTACTCTCCATTTTTTGATAATTAATGCAAAATGTAATGTAATGTAAAATGTAATGTAATGTAAAAAAACACTTATCACATATGTGTTGATAGATCAATAATACTGATGTTTTAATATTTCAGGAATATTGTATTTGTACCTTGTGCACAAACAAATGTGATTGTCACTTTGACTTGTACTGTACTTCAGTACAATCAGTGTGGAGGATTGTACCTTGAGCTTCTCCCTCCTGTTGCTCTGGGGACCGTTCCACTGCACGATGGCTTTCCCCATATCCAGGAGAAATATATCTCCATTGTTAAAGCTGCTCCATGACACCTCCACCTGCACATAAACACAAATCACTCTCTTTACACAAATGGTCACCGAGCACTCCCTTAAAACGCCGTTAGCACTGAATAATATCAATTAAATACCACACAGTCATCGCACTCCTCAGGCGATTAACACCTACTTTGACAGCTTTGACAACAAGCACGGCGTAATTTGTTTAAGAGGGAGTGCCAACACCCCCCTGTAGCGTGACAGTGTGAATCCTGTGATAGCCGCAGAGGGAGGCACTGAGCCGGCAGCGTTAAACCCACTCGTGGTCATTTATGCTCCAGTCCGCATACCTCTGTTGCTGTGACATGCTTCCTCCCTTTGACGTGCAGCAATCGCAGGACGTTGTAGGCATTTGTGTCAACATGGCGAAACCCCGAGGCCACGCCACCCTTCTTGTAGCTGTGGAGAGATCAGTGTACATTACCAAAGTTCAAGTGTAATAAAACATGAAGGCCACAGACTGAGGGATATGTTGCTCCAATCATTTTTAAAATCATATGAAACAAAATAACACAATGAAAGGCGGGGGGTTAATGAACTGGTCATGAGAAAAAAGGGTTTTTCCCGAGTAAGCCTCAAACAAACAAGTGTATTTTGTGTCATAATCATTTCATACAGAGGGATTAGTGTTGTAAGCCATGTCTCAGGAAGATTACAGCATAAGTGTATGTGTGTGTGTGTGTGTGTGTGTGCGTGCGTGTGACTCCTTCCCTTGAGTAGGTCCCCCCCCCCCCCCTTTTTTTAGTTCACATACCAGCCCCTTTCTTTGACTTACATCAGGCCATTTTTGAAGTAGCCCCTGAACCGCGGCGACTCGTAGCCCTGCACCTCCCTGTGCTGCACCGGACTCCCACCCAGGTACTCGTCCAGCTGGGTGACGTAGATGGCGGCGGCGCCTTGTTCGTCCTGAGAGGAGGCGTTTCCGATCCAGTAGTGAATGTCAGCGGACTGGCCTGAACCCTTGTTCTTACATATCTAATCACAGACAACACAGGAGACAGAGGTTGAATGTACAAACACAACAAACATAAAAAAAAAGCCTTGTTATTGCTGAGCCTCAGTACTCACACACAGAACAATGTAACAGTCGCCCTCAAAGAAGTTACCAAAGCCTTGGGCTGCAACAGGAACCATTTTCATGTCCTGAATAAAGAAAACAACAACATCTTAAACTAAAATGAGATCAAGTTCAACAATGTCAACATGCACAATGATGCCAGATGTGGGATATTTGTTATATTTGTTTTAAGGTGCGCTCACGTTGATGGTCCATATCTGCAGGCCCGGCTTTCGGCTGACATTTCTGAACGTATCTGAATAGTCATCACTCATCATTCTGCTGAACTGAAACAAGAAGATCAACATTTAAGTAGACAAAGAGTTAAAGTACAGAAAATTAAAGGATTATTTACCGAAAGTATCTTCATTCAAACTAACTCTGCATGTTATTTTAATCAGCTATTTATTGAACAAATATTGTTCTTTTTACACTATTGCAGTTATTTTAAAGCACTAGTTACTGACAGTTACTTGCACAATGTTATATTATAGTGTTGTGAATATGATTTAAGCCCAAAATAACAGATTTTGATGCCTTATGGAGCCAGCAGAAACAATAAACTGATACAGAAAACCTGTTCATTGACAGTAAACAAAGCTCATGTAGGTTTCACCAAAGGACGAGGCAAAGTGGGTCTCAGAAATCAGGCCAAAGCAGAAGTGCAAAAAAAGTGCAATACCCCCAACGGCCACTAGATGCTGACTCCCAAAAACTCTGGCTCCAATTGTCTTGAACTCAAAAATTGTCACCTTCGATCATAAATACTCAGAATACATTTTTCCCACAAGTCATTCTGATGTCATGAGCTAAAGTCAGTCCATCTGAATATCATTGAAGCACTGAGTATCATTAAGCTCCAAAAGGGGGATGATTTGAACTCCAATCTCATCCCCATTGGGCAGTGACCTCGGGTTCAAGGGTTGGACCCGCCTCCTCACTCCTCCCTTCAGATCTAAACATGGTCACTTCTGGCTCCAAACAACCAACATGGTGCCGTTCAAACCCAGAACAGAGTCCACAAACCAACAGGTGATGTTACACTAGCTTCATCCATCAATATACAGTCTATGGTCTGTCTGCTGTTTGTGATGACATATATAAGTTTTTACCACAAAAATGTCGCATATATAACAACAACAAAACAAAATTAAGTAAATCTGTAAACAAATTACACAGAATCTTGACTAGCACGTTAGATAACATGTTTTTAGTTGTAATTCCTCCAAATGACTTGAACACATTGCCTTTCTGAGACCTCCACCTCCTCCTTCTTACTCATCCTCAAGAGTTCCCTATCTTTTCACTGGAAACAGATGTCCCCAAAATGACAAGTGAACCTTTTCAAAAGATTGGATCTGTGACAGCAAAGCACCTCTAATCCTCCTAATGAGTGTCAGCTTGGCGCCATAGCAGCATACAAGTTCTGCAATCAGCGGCGCTTTAACTGCCTCTTGACTCCGATATCAGAAACAACAGCACTGATAGGCAAACACACTGTATCACCAGCTGAGCCAAGAATATAGGCTTAGCGGTGACATGCTGTATGGAAACAGGCTCGCTGGGATGTTACGCCGCTCGCAACATATCATGAATGCAAATACAGGATCCATGCATGATATGATTGTCAAATAGCTGCAGGAACTGTGGTTGCTGTTATTCTCAGGAGGAATAAACCAGCTATAATTCACGGCTCACATACTGCACCCTGCCGTCTCTAATCTTTGCCCCAGGTGTAGGAATAAAAAATATCTCGCTGGGCGGTGATTGATGGAGTGGGTGGTGTGAGGTGAAGTGAGCTAGATCAGGTCAGCTGTAGTTTACCAGGATCTTAACCACGCCTTTTATTAATATTATCAAAGCGCTGGTATTCAGGTAATCAGATAAAGAGGTGACACATGCAGAGCAAACATGAGGAAGGGTTGAGATTGAGCTGCAGTTGCAAAATCCTGATTTTGGCTTTTGCCGGAGATGCACTGAGAGGCAAAGTCTGAGTCACCCTGGAATCACATTACAGTATCTTATCTATAATGTAATAGAGTATCAAGAGTTATAACAGAGGCTTTTAAGTGAGATTATGTAACTGCAAATGAACTGTGGCCAAAAGTAAAAATGGACAAAAGGTGAAAGCTAAAACAAGGAGACAGATGGGGAGTCAAACTCATTATGTTATATTGTAGCTTTGCTATTATTAGTCGCAATAAGCTATACTGGATAAAATGACCAATGGGAAACTGAGTTGAGCAACAATGTGTTTTTATTGCCTATTGTATGAACTGGAGTTTTTAATGTTTAACAGAAAGCTTTTGTTATCCATTGATTAATATGCTTATCTCATAAAAGTGAGAGTGAAAAATCATGAGAGGAGGAGATTAGCTTGAAGCTAACACTGGTACGATATTTAAATCATAACTGTGTTGAACTCCTACAAGTAAGCAATGTTGCTATAGATGCTGTAAAAACACATGTTCTCATAGTTCACCATTAATATGCTCTCATAACACAGAGTCTGACTATTCTTAACCCTTATTTAACCAGATGAAACCCACTGAGATCAAAATCCCTTTCACAAGGGTGACCTGGCCAAGAGGTCACCATAGCTTATTTTTTTGTATCGTTATAGTTTTGTTATAGTTTTGATGTTTTTCTCTGTTGCTAACGTGAATTCATGATTATATCTTTTGACCTTTTCCCTTGGTAAGTGGACAAAGCAGAGGCCACACCCTGCAGGCATCGAACAGTATTTCACAATAAAATTGAAATAGTAGAGTAGAGTGGAGTAGTGTAGAATATAGTATAGCATAGCGTAGCATAGTATGGTATAGTATTATATAGCATAGCACAGTATAGTGTAGTGTAGTGTAGTATAGTGTAGTAAAGTGGAGTAGATTAGACTGTGAATGGCCAACTGGATTATTTCTTTATCATTAAAACTAAGTTAAATTTGATTTAATTTGATGTATTTGTTGCAATAGATCTGTGACCTGTCCAGGGTTGACCCCACCTCCCACCTGTTGCCATGGGGAATAGTCTCCAGCAAACTCCCCCGACCCAATCAGATGAGTGGGTATAGAAGATGAATGAATGAATGACGTATTTGTAGTTTAGTGTCTAATTAACAATATTTGATTTCTGTAAAAACAGGGTGAAGAGTTGAATAAGTGTCTATCTCCGTCCTGTTTGATTACATTGATTTAAATGACTCAACCATTTAGCGTTTGGCTGCCAGTTGGTGAAGACTTTGGCCGTGGTGGCAACTCCCTGTTGTAAATGAGAAACAGCCATAATGCTCTGTAATCTGATCCTGGTCCAAATAATAGAAAAACTTGAGCAAATAACTTCTGAAAAGATAAATTAGAGACCCAGCATTGCTCCCATTACCGAGACAGGAAATACTGGTTTCTATAAATTAACCTGCGGTGTCCTTTGGCTGAACAATGAGCTTGGTGAAGGCTACACAATAATTAAAATAGGTGTTTCTCTGGATCATATGAAATGATATTGGACTAAAAACACAACAAAAATCAATTTTAAAGAGTCTTCTCCAACAAAGACAATAACAAACACGACAAAGATGTAATTCTTTCGCATTGATTCAGTTAAAAGAAATGGATAGATAGATGTCCAGGAAAGTCATTTAGAGGTTACCAAAATAAAAGCATTATTCTTACCTTGTGTTGTGTCTGGCGTAGTGAAGACCTGGCTGTATCCTACAAACAGAGGAGATGGATAAATGAAATGATGTATACGATGTGTTTTATTAAGGCACGACCTTTTCCTCCTTTGTGCAGGTCGGAGTGTGAGAGGCACAGACGGCTGGATGTATTTGTCTCCACGCCCACGTTTGAACACACCTGCAATTTCCTGAATCGATATTGACAATACCACAATACGCCTCCTCCCACTGCCTCCCAGTTGCTAGTTGTGGTGGGATGGTGGGATGAATGAAGGGAGCCAGACTCAAAGTCAAGATACTTGAAGAAAAAAACATGATGACTCCTCGAGTGAGATGGACTCTGGCATCACTCGAGGTCCTGACAGTGCTTTAGGTAGTCAAACTGAGTGGTGTTTATGTTTGACTGAGCCCTCAGCAGCACAGCGGGCATTACAGGGGCCACTTGACACCAATTATTCATTTCACAACTGTTACAACTAGCAGATGGGGGAATTGGACTCAAGGAGCTCTGAGTGGTATTGGAAAGGAATCAGAGGCTTTCTACGGCTAAATCTCTCATTCTGTGCCTACTCACACAGACACTCGAGGAAGAACGCTTGACATTATTGAAGGTTTACAGCTCTGGGCTTTGATCTCCCGGTGGAGAAGGCATTGGCAGCGTGTGTTTACGTGTGGTTGCTAAATGTGAAGACGTATTAACACGCTCTTCGTCTCTGCAGAGCATGGATGTTAATCTTTAGCCAAACAATGAATGGTATATGAAGATGTAGCAGAAATAAAAGTGGGTTGGTTGCTTTTATGGCAAAGAATAACCTTCAGCTTGTAGAAAAAATAAAAAAAAATCCTGTGTATCAGAACTCAAAGAGCCTGCACATGTTGACTGCTCTTTGAAACACTTGGAAAATCAAAGCTCTTTTATTTCACTACCAGCATCATGAAATCCTGCATCTGCTGGTCCCTCTAACATTTTCAAAGTATGTAAGAACAATCTGTCAGCTTCTTTTATTGTGCATGAATCACAGATCAGACTCCCTGCTGATGTTTTCTGTTTGGAGATAAATCTATCACACATGCCTTATAGTAGAATCTGAAGAACACACTGTTACACAACTCACCCTGTTTTCTTATTAACAGGCTGAAGTTTTTCTTACCTTTGCCCACAGCTTCCCATTTGTTGACTCAGTCCTGGACTCCATGGTGAAAATAAAATCACATAAAGAACTTCACTTCCCACATATCTGAGTGGACGGTTCAAGGGGAGAAGAAAGGAAGCAAAAATTCTTCAGGCTTGAACAATGAGCTCTGTAATGCCTAATCCACTGCTGCAGTTAAAGTGGCTGCAACGTAAGCGGAAGCAAGAAGTTCACATTATGATATCACATGAAGCTTCGCACCTCTGGGTTGCACATTAACCAGTTTGCATCCATATATTTAACGCTCCTGCAGATCACTGCACACGGCAGAGCTCAGTCAAGTGTTTTGGCTCTTTATCAGTGAATTGTAGGTGTTTAACCTTTTAAACCCCAAGGTCCCCCAATTGGTGGACCCAGAGATTTGTCTATATTTTTCTATAGTTGAAATTTCAAAATAAGAGCCCATATTTTTAAGACTCTCAAAAGGTCACAATCTACAATAACTTCTTGTTTTTGTAATAAGTCTTCTGGTGAGACAACACAAATCTATCACTATTTTCAAGATCAAGAAAAAACTTTGACACAATTTAATAAAAAATTCCCTTTGGTGGCATCAAAAGCTGTGTAAATACTAAAAAACCTGTATCACTTCAACCAGCGTGAGACTCATTTTGGCCTCTTCAGACACAACACTGACAGGGATGTGACATGGTGCAACACCAAACATCCATTTGGACCATCCTTTTAGCTCTGTTTTTGGTCTCCACCCATTTCTGAAGGAAACATGTGGCTCTTCAGCTGCTAATTTCTCCCCTGTGTTTACTACCTGGTTGACAACTTTTTGTGTTAGCTGCTTGATGGATAGGACGTCTCCTGTTTGTTTTTAGTCCTGTTTGAACTGAAAGAAAGCTAATAACTACAGGGCTGTTTCAGGACATGTTAGGTCTCTTGGTGCAACATCCACTGGCGCCTCCTATGGAGTCATCTTTTCATTACATTTTCATTTTGACTGCTCTGCCTCCTAATGGTCTCTTCTACTTCTGTGCTGAGGTGCTATTATGTAAGGATGCACCAAGCACATTTTATACACATGTATTTGTTTTACTTTATTTATTTCCTTCTTTACACCATTTACAGTGCGTTAAAATAAGGGAAGCACTTTAGATGTTTTAAAGCTGAATAGCTGTGTATGAAGAAATGTTTTTGTATAATATCCTGTAGTATTTCTTTAATCTCCTCCTTGACTTGTATTTATGCTGTAAAAGACTGTGTGTAACTGAAGTTTTCAACCAGCAGCTGAATGTTAGAGGTGTGGTTTACTTGTTAAATGAGTGGAACCGATGCTTTGTTCACATCATTAACTGCTGCTCGCTGTTGACTGCTGCTTTTATATTGCTGTGGTGGATCAGGTGACTCGCTCATTACTCTGTGTGGACAGCTGTGTGTTAACAATGGTGTTTGGTTGGGGATTTTTTTTTTTACAGAGCATACATTTAGATTCAACGTTGATCAGTAATAACCAAAATACCTGAATCGGTCCTAGTTTTGATCCTTATTTTATTTTACTATCAGGGGGCACATTTGTAAAATTTACATCAGATGCTGCTTTATAGTGATGGCAGATTCTTTGAATGTGAAGATCACTGAAATGGGTCGGCTGATCTTTGATCTATGGTCTGTACCACTTGGGATAAAGGAAAACCTGAGTACTGCTGGAGACTGTATGAATGTACACTGTATAATCCTGGACTGGATCATATTCTGATGTCAGTATGAAACTTAATTAACTTGGTTATTTAAGACTGATACTCACACACAGCAGCTCTGCAGAATCCAGCCCTGCATCCTTTTCACATCACATGCTTGATTTGATTTATTCTCATATTGTTCAATGCAGCAGCTTTAAGTTGTGGTAAAGTCATCACACCATGATAAACACTGACAGTGTGCAAACTTGCAACTTTAATAATGTTGTACAGTACGATTTCAACAGCATTCTTTACAATGCACCCAACACCCTTTTCCCCAATAAATAGAATTTCATATAATCTAAGCTAATTTTTATAGTTTCCTCAGAAGTTTAACATTTATTAGTGGACAGTGATGTCATCACAAACATTAACTTTTTTTTCAATAATAAAGTGGGGTTTCAATGTCTTCAAGGATCATTGATTTACTTACAGTCACTGTCAAAGATCAAATGATGTCATTTAGTCACAAATCACATTGAATTGTAAAAAACTTTGGTAAATTTAACAATTCAATGCTACTAAACTCAAAGTTCAAAAATCATCCAGGTCTAACAGGCTAGTTTTATAAATTTCTAGGAATTACTGTTTCCAGTTTTCTCAGATTAAATGACAGTTACAAAGACTCGTTTCCAACTTCAATTTAAAGATTTCATTAATACGCTTTTGGAGATTTGAGTACATATGCAGCATAAAAATGTGCACCCCATAACCCCATACAACAAAATCAGCACAGTAATGAAGGCACTTCATTCTGTAAGAGAAGAAAAATCACAGTTGTTTGAACAAAAAGTCAGACGGGAAACAACAGCCTGCATAGCACTGCTCAACACAAAAAAACAAAGGTCACCCATTCTAGGAAAAAAAACAACTTTGTTCTGTGTATTTGATTGTTTTTGGTAACTAAAATATTACTTGATAGAATAGTAAAACCTCCTCTCTCTGATAGAAAAATTACTTTATGTATGTCTTGCTTAGAAACATTTAGTATGTACATACAGTAATATAATCTTTAGTCAGTAAGAGTCCTGTACAAAGAGTCCAAGAATCCAGAGATGGTGAGAATAATCCATACAGTTGTTTTCTCTAGATTATTAGCGGATTATTTGCCTGAAAGCCTCCGAGTGGGAGACGCGCTGGGACTCCCGTAGCTGATTGGAGGACGGGAGCTGGGCTGCAGTGCCGTGGCAGCGAGTTGAGGCCTCTGGACGAGGCGGGAAGGACCAGCTGGAGCGGCCGTCTGCTACCTGTTCCTCAGGCTCTGTAAGAGACTGTAAACGTCCTCCTCTTTACTGAGACCCTCAAACAGAGGGATCAGGTCCAGCAGCTCCGTGTCCGTCATGTCATCAAACCACGACTGCACTGGGACCTGTGGAGAAAAACAACACACAGTAAAAACAGAGAGAAAGAGACAGAGATCTAGAGGCTGACAATGTGAAACGCTGCATTATAGGTGAGTAGCTGGTGCAAGTTTTGTGTAAATAATTAATGTGGGAAATGCATCAAAGGCACGAAGAGTGGCAGCAGCCCCACCGAGCAACTTCTCCACGGGGGAAAGAAAGCTCATAAAATTGGGAGCACTGCTTCCAGCTCAGATGCAACGCTGAGATTAAAAACTCTGACGATGTCCTGCAGATATAATCATTTACATTATTAACTGCATAAGTAACTTATCTCTGTTCCCCCAGTGGATTTTGACCCTGATTTTGATGAGGATTTCTGAGGTCAAAAGCCACAACATCAGGCATCCAGTGTCACCAAAGCCACAATTTACAAAGCAGCTTCTAATTTTGTAACGTTTTCAAAGCTTTGATGTCATACTGTGAAGAGCTGGCTGTCAAAGTGAACAGAAACAGTAATACACCTGGGTTAATCACTGAAGAAAGGCTCAGATAATGTATCTGACAGAAGGAATCCATCATTTCCTAATGAATATCTTCCAGCTGCATAAACAGATCCTCCACTGTGGGACCATTATGTGGCACAAAAACCAGACTGTGTATAAAAATGGACAAAGTTAAGATGATGTCACGTTTTGGTTTGTAGCACTTGAGCATCGCCAAGTTGGTTTTATGGAGCCAGAATTAACCATATTTGGATATAAGGGGAGGAGTGAGGAGGCGGGTCTGACTCTTGAACCTGAGCCTGTCAATCAAACTAACCGCACCCCTAAATCGTCCTCTTTTAAAAGCCTAATATCTACTTAATGATGAAATGACTTTCAGATGGACCCGCAGATCACTGATAATAAGAGTTGACTTTAGCGAACGACATCAGAATGACTCATGGAAAAAATGTATTGACTGAGTATTTCCTTACTGAATACAATGATTTTTGAATGGAAGTCAATGGGAACTGGAGTTTTTGGAGCCAGCATCTAATCACGTCTGCATTTTGAGACACAGTGACTTCATATTTTTTTTATACAGTCTTCAGTATTGAACAGAGGGTGTCAGGGTAACGAGGGTATACAAACTTACTGCATTCTCAGGGTGGAAGATGTAGGAGGCAGGTGAGTTGTCTATGATGATGACTTTACTGAGCTCTCGGCCCAGCCTGCTGAGGTCTTTGACGTAGTTTCCTCTGTGGAAAACACAGGATTCCCTGAAGAGCCGGGCGCGAAACACCCCCCACTGGTCCAGCAGGTCCGCCACAGGATCGGCATACTAAACAGAGCACAAGCACATCAGGACGATAACAGCGGAGCGTTACTGTGACTGTCGAAGCAGTTTCAATAAGCAGAGAACCAAACCTTTGCGAGGCTCGCTGTAAAGAGGACGCATTCGAACAACTCCCCCATTTTCTGGAGGAACTCGTCCACATGGGGCCTCTTCAGCACGTACACCTGAAACCAAGACGCACGAGCACACACATCTTTAACAGTGTGTCTGGAGGTTTGACCTGTCGATACATTTTTAAAAGCTAAATGTGCCTGACAACAAAGTGAACGCTGGCTACAAAAATCTTCTGCTTTGGATGATTTCCTTTGAAAATATGTCAATTACAGTTAAATGAAGTTGTTTAATCTTACAGAAATAGAAATGACATGACATTGTTTCATGAAGTTCAATATCAAAACACAAGGTTACTTTTATTAGTACAAGTCATTGGGTTTACAGTAGTATCAAACATTTCCTCTTCAGATGATACTTTGTGATCATCCTCGTCCTCTTCAGTAGCGTTAGCTGCTGCCCCCAAGTGCAAGTAATCAAGCATAGGCCAAAGCAGATGCAGAAAGCCTATCCTGGATTACTTGAACTAGGTTACAGCTACAACATGACTTCTTCTGCTTCACACGGGACACAAAGCATTAACCTCCAACAACTGTTTTGTCTCATGATGCAGGTGTAAAGACGACTTTCTGACCTCCATTTTCTCTTTCACTCACAGATACACACGAATCTTCAGGATACTTTGTGGCCCATCTATCTTACCTCACAGCGAATCCAAAGACACAAAAACACAACAAAAACCACCAAATTGTTTGAGCTGCTCCGCTTTGAAGTCTCTCAGAGATATTAATAAATACCGAAGGAAGGAAAAACAGAGCCAAGGACTCCATGGGAGCCCTTATAAATTAATACATGCTATTTTATTCAAGCCCACTTTTGGAAGTCCTCCATGTCAGTGCGGTATTACCTGATGAACAGTGCCATCAATCTCCACTGGAACGATGAAGTCTGCATTGCTGATGGGCTGCGGGAAGACAAGAAAGAAGCAAGAGATTTAAAAACTTGCTGTGTTTTGTTGCGGCTCAAAACAACAAAATCTGACAGGGAAACAGTCCCAGCCACATGCCCACGAAAAAGAGAGAAAGGTAAAATACTCCTGTAAGGTGCCCCAGGCAAACGATGAAGGCTTTAAGCATAATGTGGTTCCTTCTGCTCCAGCGCTCTGTGTCTCAGAGTTAAATAAAAACCAGAAGTGAGACTCCGGGGAGAAACCCGAACGAGATGACAGACGTGAACGCGGACAGGAGCAGCGCTGCCATTTTCTCTGCACGACTTGTGTCATTTTTTAAAAGCAGAGAAAAGGGGAGAGGAGAGGAGAGGTGCAGGAGGTAGAGGAAGGAAGAGAGATGCCAGAGGGGTGTGGGTGGAAGACAAGCAGAGGGCGTAAAGACGAGGATGAAAGGATTAGGTGGGAGGCACAACTGTGTCATTTCAGAACGGGAGAATAAGAAAAAAAAAAAACACGACAGAGGAAAAATGTGCGTTTTCAGAAAGAGGCTTTTTTTTGTAAGAGCAGAGCTGTCACCTGTTTGGATAGTGTGAACTGGAAGCAATTCGTCTAATTAGATGATGAGAATACAAGCAAACCTGCAAAAGTCTTTGGTGAATGATTTGTTTAGAAAAGATGGTTTTTGCCTCCTGAATGTTTTGATTGAATGATTTTGGCCAAAGCGTGAACAGCTGGAGAGTATAAAACCATGACTTGGTTCCTCTCTGGGATGATTAGCTCCTGCCTTCACCACTACAAAATAAATAATTGGCAGATCACATCAGATGCTGTTTATGTTTGAAGAATCTAAAGAGCATCTAAGCTAGGCTAATTAGTCGACTTGTTTATCTGGTGTTACTTATTCCAACATAATAAATAATTATGTTTTGCTGCTGCCTTAATGATGGAGAATAACAAACTCCCAGATAGTGGAGCTTCACAATTAATTTTTCAGAAAAAAAAAGGGTCAGAATAGTCCCGTCAATTAATTTTAGCTCAGACTGTCAACCACTGTTACTCAACAACAGAAATTATAATTGTTGATAATTACTCTTCATTAATAAGCCTTTAAAAGGTCTTAATAGGCTTAAATGCACCACTACAATGTGTATTGTGTTTTTTTAAAGCACACTTGTCTTCATATGTAAAAATGATGCTCTCCTGTTTCCATAAAATAACTCTGACATTTATTTTAACACTAAACCACCTGCCTTCAAATATAATCCTGCCCACATAGCTAACGTTTGGCCTGTATGTGTATTTGCAAGGCTACTTGCCTTCAGGCGACTCAGAAAGCACAGTTCAATGTCATCCAGCAGAGGGGGTGTTTGCTGTAGGAATGCTAAGCACAGCACTTTGACCTTCCACATGTCACCTGTATCATCTGTCTATTATGGTCTGTGTGTATATATAATACATACTGGTCCAATATGACCATTATCCCCCACTGGGGTTGTTGGGCTTCTTTATGTGACTCAATTCTCAATCAAAGCCTCACGACTCCTCCCAAGACAGATGGGGGTTTCTTCCATACATCAGTTATGCAATTTTTCATCTTTGGTTAATGTTTACACCGGAGACCATAAACACTGGAGCTGTCTAAAAATGGTCTAAAAACAATGAGGCAAACCAGTGACAGGCAGCGGAGACAACAAACAGGCAGCATAACTCCTACCAGCACAAAGAGAAAGGAAAGACAGACACAGATGGAGAAGGAGGTGCAGCAACTGAAATCTCTCTGCTCTCCTGCCTATTGCTCTTCTGCTGAATCACTCCATCATCTGAAGACTGAACATACAACAGCTGCTGATGGCCACGCTCTGTAATGAGCATGAATCAGGGACAATGAGAGGATATGGAAATGGAGCTGAACAAGGGGAAGGATGAAGTGTGAGAGAAATGAGTGGATGAAGTAAAGGTTTTTGGCTGGTGGAGGGACCTTCTTCTTCTGGGTTGATCACACTCCAGCTCTAGTCCAGTGTTTGCTTTACAAACACACACATCTACTTAATAATTCAACATTACTGTCCAAACCTGTCCCAGCTAATCTTCTAAAATGCCCCTTAAAGTAAATTCTCTTGATTTGTTTTTTAAAAGGATTCATTTTTTTTGCAATATATGGCTAGAAATGTGACCAGAAAGGTGTTATTTAGGGATTCTGGGGTAGACTAAAGAAAAATAAAAGTAATTTAGGTTAGATTATTTTCATCTATTATTAATACACAATGAACTTTATGGTCTACATAGTGTAAGAATGTACTGAAGACTACATCAATGCAATATTTACCTTCAAAGCTGATAACATTTCAAAGGTTAGATTGTTTATCCTCATGAAAGATTAAGTAAGTACCGTATTTTCCGGACTATAAGCCGCTACTTTTTTCCGACGCTTTGAACCCTGCGGCTTAAACACCGGTGTGGCTCATGTATCGGCAGCACGAAGCTCGTTAGCTTTTTACAAGCTAGCTAGCTCCGTGCCGCCGATACATTTAGCCTCGTCACATCAGACCTGCTCAGAGTGGACCACATGAAACTGTTCGAATAAATTCAATAGCGGCTTATAGACAGGTGCGCTC
>OOFC01000699.1:0-17081 GCA_900323345.1 Pseudochromis fuscus
GCCGAAAGAATAATAATAATAATAATAATAATAATAATAATAATAAAAAGCGGAACAGTTACAATAGGGACCTCGCACCTTCGGTGCTCGGGCCCTAACTACAAAAGCACTCTGAGAGCACAGACCTCCGCCAAGCACTGTTAAAGCCAATTCATACTTTCCGCGTCCGCATGTCCGCGTTGGTGCACAAGGGTCCGTGTCACGTAAATGTCATGGAACACGTCAGGAAGCACTCGAGCGGACAGGCGTGGAGGTGTCCGCGTACAGCTCCAAAAAATGTGAGCGTGTCGCCTGGGTGTGCCTGCGCTGCGCCTGCGCTGAAAATCCGTCCGTAAGTTTTTGAGTTATCTTGAACACAAACACACAGACAGACATAACCTCCTTGGCGGAGGTAACAATAATAATAACAATAATAATAATGAGATTTATTTGTATGGCACTGTTCATACATGAATGGGTTTGTTATAGTAACTACGATGCTAGAGTCAGTATTTCAAGCAAACAAGTATCATAAAACATATGTAAAATACAGCTGAACACATAGCAACCAAACCATCAAGGTATATATTGTAAATATTCTCTGATCCAGCAAAACATCCCCAGATCATAACTCTGCCTCTTCTGTGTTTGACAGTGGGAATGAAGTGTTTTCAATTATGTCAAAGTCTGAAACATATGTACTGAGAGTTAAACATGTATAACAACACTGTAGCTGGGTGAGCTGTTGAAAATGAAAAGAAAATTAAATATCCTTCTTATTGTGTTGCTAATGAATTAGCAAATCCAATGGATAGGCACTATGGGTTTGTGGCTCTTAGACAAATTGAGTGTGATTATTAAGACTTGCTGTTTCATTTGAGACATATTTATTAACACAATGAGCAGCAGGAGAGCAGCAGGTCAAGAGAAATATTAAGGAATTAGCAGTGATTGCTCATTATGGTTGAAGGAAATGAAAAATTAGTTTCTACAGAGTACCTGTTTGTACATGGCACAATACTGAATGCTAAAAATACGGTCTAAGAATAGCTTATCTATGTAATGTATTCAGACCAGCCCTGCATTATGAGGTTATGAGTCTTAACAGCTAATCAATAAAACCATATTGATTTTCTAAGAAGTCTGGCCACTGCCTGAGTTAGCTCATTAAAAGCTGACTCTAGAGAAAATGGATCTGTAATATCTTCGGCCTAATGCCACGGGATAATGGACTGCTACTTTTTTTTTTTTTTTTAACTTGATCGTTTGCAAATATGGACTCAAATCACTTGCACTCAGTTTTAAAGTGAAGTGCTTTTTCAAATTGCCTTGTTTTGACTCTTGACTTTTGTGGTGCAATGACAGAAAGAGGGAGCGATGTCTCTTTGTTCTTTCTTTGCCATGTGTGTTTTTTTTTTCTATTCTGAATAGAGCCAAGATGTGATGGGGGAGGTATATTTTTCATTTGTCGTACCATGAAGGAGCATCACTTCATACTTTTCCAATTCTCTAAACTGTCGATAGCCCATTTGTTGCTGAACTATAATCATTCCCTTTAGCTTTTACTAAAGTGCAAATCTTGGGTTTGTTATAGTAGCAACCATGATGCTCTAGTCAGTATTTCAAGCAACAGGGTGTGTGGTACATGTGGGGGGGAGGTTGACTCAAAATAAAGTTATGTGCTCATGTTTATCATAATGAAGGAACATGCTACTCACTGCAATTGTATTGTGCTGATGTGTTTTTAATAGGGTTTGGATAACAGGAGAAGTCTGTGGTATGGAGGCAAAAGCTACATCAGGCCTTGACTACACAGATAGGTAAGATCAGTATGTTGGTCTTTTTATGGGACTTGTTGAACACAAATATAACCAAAAATCACCAATCTTCAGGTATTTAAGCAGAAAAATGGGCTGATGTGCAATCTTATCTCCTAAAAAAAAATCATATCCAAGAAATAAGAAAAGTTAATATGTGTTGAAAGAAAGTAATGCCACTGAATCATGTTAGCGTTAACTTAATGAGAGGCAATATTAATCAAAGTCTCTGCAAAGCTGGAAGAATCTCATAATGTTTCAGCAAAATGTTCAGTCACGGCACATTTCACTGCTTTCCTCATCATGAACTAAAAAAAACTATTGCTATTTGACATAACACAGGCAGTGGCTATATTGTGTGTTAGGCAAAACAGTAGAGCAGCAACATGTTCAGAACACTGTTGCTGTGCATTATGTATATACAGTGTATATAACACAGGGCACTCAGCAGTACAGACAGAGAGCTGGCTGTACAAACCTTAACAACCTCCAGGCTCATACTGGTTATATACCAAGTGCTCAGCTTGTGATGTATTGATGTGCGTTACAAGAGGCTCTATGGTTGCATGAAAAAGCCTCTGTAGGAATAATGGACAGAATAATTGCTATAATGGTGTCGATTCACAGCCTCCCTCCTTTATTTCCTTCATTCTTTTTTTCTTCTCTTTACTATAATATAGACTTACTGAGAGTTTATTAGGGGTGTTCACATCTTTGATCCTGTGAAAACACATTTTCAACACAACCTCCTTCTGCACTTGACACATGTGCAGCACACAGCAGTGATGGATTCATGATTACATTTATTTCTTTGACACATGGGTTTATCATTTTTCTAAGCCCTCCACCGCTCTGTGGAAAGATATAAAATGCCCAGTGGAAAACTAATCATTGCATATTTTCTGCATGAAATAAACAATCTGACAACCAGAGCACCTGTTCGTACGACTGATTTATTTGGCTTCACTGACATTTAGACACTGAGAACACACGAGCATATGCATAAATGGTTTCCATGGCATGCTTCGGGGTTAATGCACATTCAGTTGTGGGTCACACAATCACACTATCATTGTATGGATGGGAAGGAAAACACAAGCACTCTTCAAATCCAGCAGTGTCCAACGACAAACCAGAAGTGGCTGCCTGTGAAGAACTCTCAGGAGACTCTCCTCCTCTACATTGTGCAGGATACAAGGGAGAAAAAAACAGACAAATGCTGCAGTGTGGGTCTCAAAGGATGCTTGATTGTCCGTACACAAAGAGTTGATTAATGGATGTAAATGCACTGCTACTTACTGGCTAATCCTGGAGATGAGACGTCGAGTTCAAAAAGTACATCCAGTATTATGCTTGATTGTGTGTTTATATATACATGCACATGCATGCACACAGATGTATAGAAAAGCATATTACGTGCACCTTATTTTTCATATTAAATTATTATTTTTCGACTTCGCTCTGTTGTATGCAGTTAGAGCACAGTCCTCTGTCTTTATCTGTTCACTTTCTCTGCAGCATAGTTTCATCTTCTCTCTGGTGCCGTTGCTGACCAGCACATACAGCACTGGGTCCACTACACAGTTTAGACTGGACAGTGCAAGCGTACACGAGAAGTAGAAGTGCATGTCTTGTTCAAACTTGCAGTAAGTTCCTTGAGGAGATATGTCGTTCCCACTGTAGTAGAAGACTAGAGAGCGTGTGAGCAAAAGTATGTGATAGGGAGCAAAGCAAACTGAGAAGATCCCAATCACGCCAAAGGACAGGAGGCGGACCTTCCTCTTAACCTGGGCGCTCAGGCCGGGACTCTGGCCCACGGTGGCTAAGACCCTCCAGTAACTCACTGTCAGCACGAGCAGGGGCAGCAGGAAGCCGACGCCCACTCTGATCAGGTTGAACAGTACGACAGGCTTGGTCATTGGGTAGTTCTCATAACAACGGTCGTTACCTTTCTTATCGTCGTGGGCGTCGGTAAGATCATCTTTGATCAGCACCATGACGTGCAGCAAAGCCACTATGACATAAACAGCTACACACTGGGCCCAGGCGTAGCAAGATGTGCGGTGGCTCTTAAACCGGAGTGGGTAGCTGACAACCAGGCAGCGGTCCACAGAGATACAGCAGAGCAGGTAGATACTAATGTACATGTTGGAGTAGTAGATGAAGCCAGCCACGCTGCAGGAGTGAACACCCAGCTTCCAATGGTGGTCCTGCCGGTAATAATTAATCCAAAGGGGCATGGTGAAGATGAAAAGGATGTCAGAGAAAGACAGGCTGAGCAGGAAGATCCCCAGGACGTTGCCCCGCCGCACTTGTTGCAAAATGGGGCACAGGGTCAACGCATTGAAGACCAAACCAAAAATAAAAGCCAGGATGTAAACAGACATCAGGAAGTCGCTGATATTGCTCGCTCCAATTTGAACACACATTTGAGTTGAGTTTGTGGTTGTCGCTGATGGCGTAGCTGTGACGTTCATTGTCCTTTCAGTTTGATGTCACTCTCCTGGTTAGAAATTACCTGCAAAAGAGAGAGGGGGAAAAAACAGTCTTACAGCAACTTGTTTGTCAGTTTGTAGGGCACAGGTGACATGAGCTTACTTCTACTATATGATAAAATTCATAATACCGCTTGGACATTTTGTATCCCCCACATCCTATTTTGTGGTTCATTGAGTTCAAGAGATATAAAGAGGATTTGGATGTCCTGATGTGAGGCGGTTTGGTCCCACAGTATATGGTGTTCAGGCGGGGAGTCAAAGTTTCCCCCCCATAGTGAGTTAGTCATGCTACCCTGACGATGACAGTTTATACCCACAGCTCTAATAGAAACTGAGATTGCCAAAATTTTCTCGTAACTGCCTCATCGGCTCAGCGTGGAGAAAGTATGTCACACATTTTTTTCATAAATGTTCTGGTTTTAGGGGAAACCGAGAGCACCAAAGAGCTTCATGTGCCTTGCATCATATGAAGCTGATGTAGAAACCTCTCCTCCTAGAGCCTGCTAGAGCTGCTTTTTGTTCAAATGTCTATAAATTGTCGCACTTAATGGCCTGCAGGGTATAAAGCTTGAGTGGCAGACGGGGACAGAACGGACTGAACTGGCAGTTTGCATTTTTACAGTAATCGGTGTTGTATTACAACAATAAATAATAAGCATAACAATAATTTGTGATTATTTTACTGACAAAACAACCGACAGTTAAGATCCATCCAGTATTTGCTCATTTAAATGTATCCTTCCAGACACAGACTGGCAGTATAATTGAATGTCTAGCTTTAAGTTAATGTAATAGCCACCAGCAGAGATGGATTTACTGTGGCTTCAGGCGCTATATGAATTAATCAATTAATTCCCTCCCTGATTTACTCTGTGTATGCATCATCAGGCCTGATCCATCACAGAGCTGTGGGTGTGAGTCCAGCCTATTAGACAGACACGTCTAAGATATTAGTCTGTGTTGCTTCCTCTTCATAATGTTGCTGCTGAAATGACACAGAAAAGCCAAAAACTACTTCCCACTTTGCTAAATGCCACCAGAACATGGGAGATAATAGTCACAGGGTCCTTAATGTAGATCCTGTGAGTCAGTCCATAGCCAATGTAGGGTTACTATTTTTATATGTGTTTTTTTATAGAGATTTTATTCCTTTAATTTCCTGTCAGACATTTAGACATTATAGGAAATCAGAGTGTGCTGTGGTGCCTCTGTGGCATTCTTTGAAATTTGTTTTCTCTCTGTGTACTCTTCTGTCCAGCAGGCTCGGCCCTGGTGTGTTTATACGCTCAGGAAGCATCTAATGCCATTAACGCTGAGAAAACTCAATAATGGAAAAGCCATTTAGCCATCTTCAGCTAACGGTAATGTGTGCCAGTACATGTGTGCATGTGTGTGTGCGTGCAGGTGTGTTTCAAATGGGTTTGATTAAAAATGTAAGCAGGACTCATGGAGTATTTAGTAATCTGTCTGGCTGCAATGACTAATCACTAACTGGTATTCCCCTCTTACTAAATATGAGCCTGTGTACAATATAACTGTGAGTTTTCATTACTAGCACACTACTCCTCTGACCTACAACTTTGAGTTTTTCATGTGTATTCAACATATAAAGCATCTTCTCCTGTCACACAAGCCGACTTTACACAGGTCCCAGCTTCACTCGGTCCTTTCATCCATCTTAGCCAACAATGTGTTTGTTAAAATTATAAACTGAGCTAAGCCTGGTTGTTATTAGAAAGACTTGTCACCGGTAAGCCTTTAAAAGAAAAAAAACTTCATTCTTCTTTCACAACAGTGTGCTACGCGCCAAATATCCCAAAATGGAAATATGTTTTACTGTATGTTTAACAGGTTGACTCCCTAATGCCAAAGCCGTGTTTCAAAAGTGTCATGGTCCAACTGTGTGTTCCTGTGAATTTCCCCAATGAGTTTTCTGCTGAGAGAAAACATTCAGATCTGCAGAGAATCAACTTTTCAACTGATTATTTTTGCCGTGCTGACTCACACAGCCTCAAGCATCTCATCTTCTCCTCGACAATCGTCCACTGGGGGACAAGAAGAAACCCGGCAAATACAGTGAGGGTCCAAGTTAAATTAAAACCTTGAACGCATCATCAAAGTAATGCCTCACATCAGCACTACTTTTAAAAGTCTCAACATCTTACATCATGAACTACAATTAATAACCTTACCTGTTGTTGTTTTTGGTGAGAGGTGAGTAAAAGAGAGCTGTCCACAGGATGAAAAGTTTCAGACACATTCCAGGGCTGCTTCAGGTTTTAGCAGAGTTCAGTCCGGAGACATCAGACCATGAGGTTCAGGAGAGACTTTCTCAGAGCTGCAGACACGCTGCCAAACCACTACAGTCCCTCATGGTCCTCTCAGATGATGATGACTGGGGGAATACGATTATCTGGTAATACAATAACTGCTGACTGTTGCCTGAGTATTTGAGATGACGTCCTGTTGACAGCCTCGGCTGAAATGTCAAGCAAGGAGTGTGTAGAAAGGATGAGATGAAGTACAAAAAGGGGAAGACACATGTAGGAGGAGGGAGGTTTGGTTTCATACACGTGCACGTAAGAAGTATTCAGGGGAGGGAATAAACACTATACTGTGGTGGAACAAATGCTATGATAATGCTATAGAGACACGAAAACATAACTGTATTTAAGGGGAAATTGAAATTGTGTGGGCAGACAGCCACAAACAGTCACTTCTCCAATCTACGTCACGCTGATATGAATGTAAATCATTTCTTAATCTGAATTCCCCCTGTTAACTGAAAGTGAGGTCAAAAAGTGAGCTGAGGATGATTTACATGTTGGGAGCGCTGTACCAGGCAGTATGAAGCTCAGTGTTATCAGTTACTGTGTTTTATACAGAACAACCCTGCTTCAGTTCAATGTCCAACCCTCTTTATATGTTTATGGGAGGAATCTGTGGCGGAAGCCTGCAGCCAGTCTGTTAATGTGTTGAGTAAACATCATCGCCAGCTGTGAGTGTTGTGTATTTTCCTATGACCAAGACGGCATACCTGAGGTCAGCTACAGAAAAAGTACAGAGAGGATGATTAGACAGAGAAAAGATATTTGGACAATGATCCAGTAAAATAACCTAAAGGGGCTTTTTCTCCAGTAGTTACAAGAATATGTAAGGTATCAATTATTTCTTCTTTCCTCTGAATTTCCTCGTCGTTACTCACTCGCTCCATTCAGATTTGCTTCCTACCAGTGTCTCTACAGTACATCAGAAACCACTGAGTATTTTAGTGGTTCCTTATTTTGGGGAAATATACTCTGGGTAGTGTTATAAAGTGATACCAAAGATGAAAAGACAGTGAGACAGGAAGATAAATTGCTGTATCTCATACAGACTGATAAAGCCTTTTACCTTCAGCTTATCCGCAGAATACATTTTTAAACCGAGTGAGGATTTTTTCTTTATTCAACAAATGACAACCTAAGTTTAAGGAATCAGGAGTATTTGGAAAACATTTAGGATGTACACACAGTACATCAGTAAACCCTATGCTGCTTATATGTCTGTCTAAAGTGGACATACTTCCTATACAAGTTATTCTTTTTTCTGTTGTCTACAAGGCTTAGCTAGGTTTACAGCCTTTGCACTGTATGTGGTCTTGGTGGTTTGACAGTTGCCTGAACGTGAAGCAGCAAACCCACTCACATGCGCAGGGGCTGCTGCAGCTGCTGCTGTGGTTTAACAGCCTGATCAGTCAAATGCACATCACTTCTTTTCTAACAGAAAGCTTTTGTAGGCAGCAAGTTGACATTTTAGAAGCAATACTTGAAGGTAAAAATGTTCTGATAGCTGGAAGTTTAAGTGTTGAGAAGTGTGCTGACATCTTTTTTTTAAAGATGGCACCTATGGAAGTTATCTTGTTTTTTTTCAAGTGTGAAGCTGAAACCTGTGGCTATTCTTAACAAGAGAACCAAATGTGACGATGATGCGTTTCAGTTCCCATGCTCACTGAAACCTCTGAAAGCTGAGCTCATTGTGCACTTGACCCATGTCACATAGAACACAGAGTCCGGTTTCATTTTGAGGCAGCCTGCACCGAGCCTCCCCTGATACATGGAGCCTGCTCACTGACCAGAGAAACACCAGAATGAGCTGCTTTGGATTTACCTGCTTACATTTTTTACCTTGACCTTCTAGTCATGTGACAAATAGCAAAAGGGCGATATCACACGGCGAAAAGACAAATCAGCCGAGAGCACAAAATAATAATGACCAGAAGATGTGGGCGTGTTGAAGCCAATAATGTAACAACAGCCGATAACGTAATAAATTTGCCCTTTTTGAAATGTAATAGGCCAATAACGTAATAAAAGTTTGAACCGATAACATGATAACTGTTGGCCAATAACGTAATGGTTTATTACGTTATTGGCTCAGTTATTACATTTGCAAAGTTATTTTTCTTTTACCAGGCCAATAATCTAACAAGCAGCCAATGTTTGGAATACAAACTGCGATTACATGTGTTAACTTTTTTAATGCGTTAATTTTTTTGTAATTAATTCATCATAATTCATGCATTAAAGTCCCACCCCTAATTTATTTGTATTATGGACCATAATAGTTTCAGTTTGTACTGTAACAATACTATTCTTGGTTTTGTAACGATGTAATTGCTTTCCACCTTGAAATTATTTTCGACAAAGTTTTTTACTGGTGTGATGCAAAGATAACTTCTGGTGTACGTTTTTGACTTTGTATCCGTCTGACAACCAGAATCACTCTGCAATTTTCTGTAATTTTGTAAATTGTTTTAAACAATTCCCTTTCAAAAGCCTTTATGCCAAAGTGCGAGGGCAAACTCAGCAGCTGCTTATAGCCTTTTAATGCACCGGATGGACAAACTGCAGGTCGTGGGCTCTGCAGTCACAATGGCTGATGTAGAAAGTGCAATCAGAATTTGTGATCATGTTACACAAGCAGTGCTAACAAGGTTTTTGCTTTTGTGTTCTCTCAGTGTTTCAGCTGAAGCATCATTAATGAGCTGCACTGATTTGATAACGGCAATGAGTGGGGAAAAAACAACAACCCTGTAAAACATTATTTACTTTAGTCCACATTCCACATTTGAGAGGTTCTCAGGTTTTCTTGGCAATGACATAACAAACTCTATTAAACATGCTTTCCTGTAATTTCCTCTGCAATAAAACATGTGTTAGAGGTGACGTGTAACAACAACACAGAACTGCTAATTGTATTTATTATGGGAGAGTCTTCACCACGGATAACTTCAGGCTTTGTGTGGTGTGATTTGAGCTACATGAAAAGGACTCTCCTGATAACCTCTCGAGAACACAGCCAGTTGAATTTTGATGAAAACACCACTTTTCTCCCAGACTTTATTAATACAGATAGCAAAATTGAATTGCACCTGCTGGCTATAATCAATTGGCTCGATGTGTGTGTGTGTCCTCATATTGAGCAGAGCTACGGCACAAATACACCAGACTCCACTGAGAGCAAAATGAGCACTGGGCACTTGGCAAAATAAGTAATCAGTCGCTCTTTCTGTCTGGAGGCCACATTCATTTCAGAAACTTTACATCTCAGTAGTTTTTTTTAAGCGTATTCCAGTTGATTATTTTTTATGTATTATTTACTTATTATGAGTCAATTCTTATCATGTGAATTTTCTGTGTAGCTGGATGTAGCTTCTTTTTTTATACCACAGGCCTCTAGTGTTGCTATGAAACAGATGACATGGAAGTAACCACTTAATGACCTGAAAATTCACCACCATGAACACCAGCATACACATTTCTGCTCACTAGAAGTTAAGATGCAAATAATCTGAAAATACGCTGTTTAAACCAACTGAGTTGACCAAATCTGATCTAATTAGGTAGTATTTATTTATGTTAGTGGACCAACTAAAAACCTGAAGCAAAAATACAGCTAAAAATAAACTAAACCATCACACCTGACAGTACACAGCTCTGCTTTCAGTGGAAACCTTAAATTAACCACATCACCATCACCTTTTAATGAATTAAATTTTCACAGATACAGCTAAATCAAAACTTCCTTTCTGGTGATGTCACCTCCACTACTTGTACTGCAAACACAACAGCACTGAAGAGTGTGGCTGATGAGATGGTGACAAACCTGCCTGCACGTCAACAACGTAAAAGGAAGGAGAAAAAGGGAAAGAGGGGAGGGTTACAACGTGGCATGGTTTATGATGATCGATGTAGTGTGGGAGGAACAAGGGTGCACTTTCCCCTGAGTAGCTGGCGGGAGGGTGCTCATCCCTGAATAGAAAACAATTCACCGCCTTCACCTCTGTGGACAGTAATAATCCTTCATTCTTGAATATATTGTTGAGAAACAGCAAATGGATCAAACTGTGCTGAATCCAGTCCCACTCAGTCTGGTGCAAGAGGACTGAAAATGACTGGATGACACTTATGTGTGAATAATTGATAAATAACAAGTCCAAGACAAAAAGAGGATACTATTGAAGGTTTGTATTGTCTGTCATAAAGGCCGGGATTGTCCTTCAAACACAGTTGTACACAGTCTACACATATTTGACAACTACATAAGCTTCAGGTTATACATTTGTATAATAAACCATCATCACTACAGTATGTTCAATGATGTGTCTAGATAACTCTACTTCACAGAAACATGCAACATATTGACATGAAAGGTAGTCGAACTACAAAATGGTCAAATCTAGTTTAGTAACCCAAGCTGTCCATCCACACGCTTACATCACAGCGAGCAGTCTGCTGGAAAACACGTGTCCGTTTATCTGCTGATTATTAACGGTATATGAATCTGACAGACAGTGACAATTGAAGGGTGAACTGTAATGGGGTTGTTGCTGCTGGTAGAAGAGTGCCTGAAAATTGTCTGGTCATGTCCTGTAATGAAGAGCCTCAGTGTTGGAGTTCATTTAAACCCACAATGATATAGTTAATTGCATATTTTTTTCCTATAAGAGTGGCTCAAAAGTCTTGGTAATTACTGGAGGATTTGTTGTGGCCAGATCAATATTCCCAGTTTCCACTACAGGGCCTGAATTTATGGGAATGCATTTGTGAATGCAGATTGCTTACCTCTGTGCCTTCACTTTTAGTAACCACCAGCACAGAGGAATTGCTTTGTCAGTGAAAAGAGCTCCATCTCTAAACAGAGACTGAACCTTCAAGAGAGACTGTATTTCCAGTCAGTCCAGTTAAATGATGCTAAAAACAAACCTAACATGTCTTTCTAATTTGACCCAAATTAAAGTACTATCTGTATTAAAAATGTCAGACAAAAAAAACCCCACCTAGACAGCCACAATCCTTATCTCCACTTGTGGTGAAATGCTCCTTCCTGCCTGACTTTGAAGCACACTGCAGTGAGAGGCACAGAACATGCTGCTTTTCATTTTAAGTTTGACTCCAGTTTTATCTGCAAAGACTCACCAGGTCAACCCAACAGAGGGTATAAAATTGAGTCAAGCGGTTTTCGTCATGAAGAAAATTGAGTCAAAAAAATGAAAGCGGACCAGTATCAGCAGAGGTAAATGATTAAAAAGGATGTTTTTAGGACCTCGTGCTGGAGAGAAATTGGATTTATTGCTGTAAAACTGAGTGCTGGCACATGGCAGGTCTGGTGTACAGAACACACATGGAGACTCCTCCGTTTAGAGCCACGTGATTTCTTGCAGCTTTATGTCTTTTCAGATTCAACCAAACTATCCTCCTCCTCCCTACTCCTTTCATCCTTCCTAAATGAACCCGAGTCCTCTGTGTCTCTGGGGTCAGAGGATGCTGACCCTCTCAGTGAGCCCTTGAACATCTGCGTCCTCCCTGCCCTCCTCGTCGTCTGAGGCCGGTGCAGGAGGAGGAGGCACAAAGTGAGCGGGGTATGGCAGGGTGTGCTCACGGGCAAACATTTGCCAGCGGGTGTCATCACTCTCGTGGGTGATGTAACGCTCGCCAAGTTTAGTCTCCAGCTCCCGCAGGTCCAGCCACGTCTGGTAGTCCTGAGAAATGAGAAACGGAGATAAACACGAGGTTGAAATTTCAGTTGCAGGAGCACTGAAATTAGATTGATGGTAAAGGTGCTTCTATGGGTTTATAGTGCATTTTGCGGTAAACGCTTTAGGTTGTGTGTTAGTGTGCATGCGTGTGAGCAGGAACTCGGACGACCGTGAAATTACACACAACACTTTCATCCCAGTTAGAGCCACTGTGACATTTAACACTGATTAATGCGCGGCCAGTGGGAAAACCTACAGAGAAGGTTGGATGGATTTTAAACTGCAAAACACTTTGTTTTGAAGGAGACATTTAAGAAATGTGCAATCAATGGAAAAACATTTGTGCTCTCCTCAAAAAAAGCTCTGAAACATCAGCCTTGAGCGAACACGCTGATGTTCGGTTATAAGTGCAGAGTACTCTAGATTTTATCAAGGTGATCTCAAAATCCAAAAACTGAAATTGCCAAAAGGTGCTGCAGCGTTTTGAAAGATTACAGTGGTACTGGAAGGGAGATAAAAGCAAAGAATAAAACTGTTTTCCTTTTTCATGAATATATGCGCTACCTGTAAATATGCGTGGCTGAGACTTTTGTCCACACTGTAGCGTTTCCTCATCTTAACCTGCAGCAGGTTGTTGATCAAGTCGATTGCTGGAAACAGAAAAGTTTACAGATGATACAGATCATTATTACAAAAGATCAAGTGAGGACACAAAACTATTAGCACGCACAACAGCAGCTTATCACAGGCCACAACCTTATTACGAAATGTATTGTGAAACATAAAATTTTGTATTGTGCTTGTTCATGTTGTTTCATGTGCTTCCTCGTACAATGTAACAGCTTATTAGATTGTTTTATATGTGATCACTGTAGTAGTACTGAGAGGTGTTTGGCCTTCCCCACAGCACCACAACCTACATCCTGTCTGTGCTTTACTACTTTCATGAAAGAAATATTTATAGCTACAACTAATGCAACACTGGCATGGTGTAGAAAATCAAATGAGTGTATTTTGAACAGGAAAACTCTCCCCCACACTGAGTTTACCATCACTGGAGATCTGTTTCCAGGGGTTGGGTGGGTACATGAAGGCTGCGTTGTGGATCTGCTCATTAATTTCCTCATCCTCATTGAACGGGAAGGTCCCACTGAGGCTGACGTACATGATGACGCCGACTGACCACATGTCGAGCGAGCGGTTGTACCCCTGGTTCAGCAGGACCTCCGGGGCCAAATAGGCAGGCGTGCCGACCACCGAGCGACGGAAAGACTTTTCGCCGATGATACGGGCAAAGCCGAAGTCGCACAGCTTCACCTGAGTGGAGAAAACAGTCGGGAAGAGGCACTTGGAAATCTGTGCATTGGTGAAATGACAACAAGGCCTTGGAGAGCAGTAAGTACATATGAAGACACCTCTCAAGTGCTCTGATGTTCTCATTACAGAGTGTGAAAACAACTGAGTGTAACAATGGGGTTTCAGTGTGCGTGTGTGTGAGTACCTGTGGAAAAGGATCAGCGGAGGCGAGCAGCACATTCTCAGGTTTCAGATCACAGTGAACGATGTTCTTAAAGTGCAGGTGTCTCAGAGCTGCAAGGATCTGCACAGGCATCGACGCACACACAACCACACAAACAGGACATGAGGTAGTCAGAAAAACCCCAACAAAAACACATTCAAAGATATGTGTCATCACGTGTTGTTTATGCATCAAGATGAGCATATCGCCAAACCACAAAAACAATGCAGGAAGGCACTGCAGCATCAGGTCATCATGGGGAATCACACACACAACAGTAACACTTTGTGCACTGCAGCATACATCCCTCTGTGGCTGTGGCACATACACACCTGTGTGATGAGGAACTTGGTGAGCCTCTCAGGCAATCTGCCTTTCTCACTGGAGAGGATCATCTCCAACATGTCACCGTGCAGCTTCTCCATCACCACAAACACTTTCTCTGGGGTTTCAAACATACACTCCAGGTTCACAATGCCCAGGTGACGTAAACTCTGAGAGGTGATAGAAAGATGAAGGGGGGTGGGGGAGGAAGAGGGAGAGTGGTTGTAATGGCATGTAAAAGAGGAGCAAGGTGAAAATTGAAAGAGTGGATTTAACAGCGAGAGAGACAGGAACAGCGTGACACAGTACGAGACGAGCAGCAGAGGAGCGAGAGACAGAAACGATGTCAGCAAAACGCAGCAAACCACAGAAGATGGAAGGTGAAACAGCAAGAACAGAAAATTGATTAGTACAGAGTTATGCTCCAAAAATCCCATGAAGTGCTGTTCAAAAGGCTCGTTCACACTATGATTCACAGGAGCATCTGCTCACTTTGAATTCTGGTGAATGTGAAGTGGCTCCTCTATGAAGGTATAAGTGAAATAATTGGGAAGTCTTTCACTGACAGTGTTGTAAACAGGTTTAGACAGGAAACACTGTTTCTCTGTCTCCCTCTGCTGGTGAATGCTGGCCTGTACATTTAAACATGCAAATCAACCGGCAGCTCAAGAGGATGAAATTTTGAAGTATAATGTTTCAAAGTTGTCTAATAGATTCCCTTTTAGACTACACAATAAAACAATAGAGATGATTATTATAATTTCCATCTGAATAGCCCAGTAAGAAAACAACAATCAAAACAACAAAGGCTACAGTTTATGCCCTCAACTCTAAAATGCATAACATATTTAACATGAAATGAATAAAAAAAGGATTTACCATATTGATAATAGTTATATAGCAGATATATAATTGTGATTCCTACCTTCTTACATTTACTCAAACATGTATATTTTTTAATTTTATGTTCTTTTTAGTTGTATGTTGATATATAGTTTTGTTTCTAATTATTCTGACTATTGAGTTATGCAACAACTGAACAATCTAAAAATTAATTTTAAATCGAAAATATGTATATTTTTTGTTTTAAATAATGACAATTCATTGCTAGAAAAAAACTGCAATAGTAGTAGGTGGTTGTCAGACAAACTCCGACCATTGCAACCTGACCTTTTTGATCTTTATGAATTGAAATCTGCCTATTGTTAAACCACACAATAGGTTCATGTGTTGTCGCAATGTTTCGATTCTATTGTCTTGTCAAAACACTCCTGAGCACTGAGAGGGTGGGGATTTTCTCTTTGAAAAAAAACAAAACAAATCAAACAAATCAAAGATTGGTTCGGTTAGTGACTCATCTGTTACTGAGAAGTAACTATAGAAGAAAATGTTACATGTACTTCCTCTTAGAAATGCTCCTTAGCGTGATTTATGCTGAGGTGAAAATGGAAGTGAAATGCATGTATGTGCATGTTTACCTGCAGGATGGCCACCTCGTTCCTCAGCTGACTCTCCTGCTTGGTGGGAAAACGAAGCTTGTCAATGACTTTGACAGCTACGTCCCTCCCTGTCTTCCTGTGCTTCCCTGTAGAAAGTGAAGAATGTGATTTACAGTGATTGTGAACTGAGCCTCACATACATGAGCGCACACACACACACACACACACACTGGGCCATGTTATCCAAAGTCTTCATTAGGTAGTGATTTAATAATGCACTCTAAAAGATCTTTATTTCACACATTCTCCTTCCTTGTTAAATCCTGACAAGTGAATTACTTATAATGCAACTTTACAACTGACAGAGATTAAGCTGTGCTATATTAGTGGTAGTTCATGTAGTCTTTAGCTTACAGCCTAAGGAGCAGGCCACAGTGATCCAATAAGCTAATGACTTGACAATGAATACCATCAATAGTGTTAATTTCCCACAATTGGACCATTTTTTGAACATAATCTGTTCTCCTTCAGACGCAATGAGTAAAATTGGAGGAGTTTAACTTTAAAGACACAGCACCTGGCACATATCAGCACACATTCATCAGTAAATTCTGTACTTTCAGGGCTTTGTCATCCACTGTCTTGTGTCTTCTCAGCATTTGACTTTAAACAGCAGTGTTTGCAATGTAGCACTTTGTAATCAATTCCTCTTGACTTTTACAGAATAAAGCAATCTTCAGCTCAGTCACCATCACTGGATGTAGATCCACATACCTCCGTAGACTACTCCAAATTGGCCTGATCCCAGCACTTCATCAGCAAAAATCTGATACACTGTCCCAATATCCTGCAGGAGAGTAATATTCAATACAGTCACTGTCATGCTCAGAGTGTAACTGAATTGAAGACTGAAGGAAATGGCAAAAATTGACATAAAGTCATACCACATTCTCTTGGATTTGACTGTTGGACACAGAGATACTGATCGAGGCCTGTCCTGAAAAGACAGAAACAGTATACAGGTTATACAGTATTACTGTGAGTCCTAAACTGAGTAGGTTATTTCTCTACCCCCAAAAATGTACTTTTCCTAAACTCAGCTCATCATATTAACCTTCTGAGGAATCATCTAAGCAGTGTAAGCCTCCCAAAAGTCTCTTTATTTAACTGCCATGTTTCTCAACTTACTGTGAGGTGTGTTCCCCTCAGCTGGCGGTGCATCCTGAAAGATGACTGGCATGAGGGCCTGGCGAATGGCGCTTTCCCACGCTTTCGCCACCTCACGCCCGATGCCGCTGTTGGGCGCCACCTGACTGGGCGAGGGAGGCGTCTGTGGGAGAGTCTGGGCGTTGCTCGGCGACAGAGGAGGGAGGGTATTGGGGTCCTCTCCTACAAAGTAGCACATGGTGGCTGTGATGAGCTCGAAGCAATGGGGATTGGTGCCTTGGGAAACCAGAGTGAAGTTGCCGGCGGGACGCAACTCCA
>OOFC01000699.1:21909-33891 GCA_900323345.1 Pseudochromis fuscus
GCCAACACACACACACACACACACATATACAGGGGGTAGCCACTGTAAAGAAGCACAGACTGAATTTCACAAATCAAGCAACTCGGTCAACGAGGAAAGCAAGACAAAGGAGAAACATTATCCTATCTTCCTATCCCGTCTCCCAATCAAACACACACAGATGAGTGTGTCAGTCGGAAGTCAGCAGAGCGAAGGAGGCTGTCATAGGGAAACCCTGCTCTCCTGAATAGTTAATACTGTCTGGTTCACTTCAGTGGCTACACCACACAGGACACCACAAGCGTCCAAGGAGAGAGACGGAGAGAGATGAAGACATTCACGGGACTTCAAAATGTATTTGTCTTTTAATATGCACATGGAGGAAGAGACAGGAAATGGTTTGAATGTTGTATTTTCAGTGGAAGTTCCCCTCGTGCACACACACAGTCGTCCTCCCTGCTCTTTCTCTTGTTGTTATTTTTCCTATGGTCAAGATTCACCATCTGGCCCAACAGCTTACAGGAAGGGGAACCCTGGTCTCCACCTTGGACCGACACAATCACACACACACACACACACACACACACACCTCCGCACTTACAAACAGACACACCCTCCTTACAAACAGCAACCCCCTCCTCCTCCTCACCCCCCATTTCCCTCCTTTTCTAATCGGCACATACACAGTGAGCCTCTCAGTTTCCCAACAGGCACTCCACATCACCACATCTGAAATCCAGGCCTGGCTTGTACTGCTGCCAAGCTACACAGTGAGTCCACCACGCCCCAGCAGTGGGCTGCCGCTACTGACCACACAGTCAACAACGAGACACAAAAAGCACACAGTCGCCCTTCAAATCCTGCAGCGGCACCCTGATCTATTCTACAACCATTGTATTTACAGTGACACCTTTCGGGCTTTAACATGAAGAGGGAATACACACTCAGTGGCAGCAAAGATGTGAGGATATATCAGCAAATCAGAGTAGTGCACCCATTCAAATTACACCTCTATTTGTTTAGCAAGCCTGCATTATGTAATGAATGTAAGCCCATTATTCTCTGGCCTTTAGCTCTTACGTCTCTCATCTCACCTTGATCACCCTCATGAGAAACCAAAACCATAAAGTTACAGCCTCAGGTTGGTTATAAACTGCAGATTTTGTCATAATGAGTTTATCACCACGAGCCATGGTTTTTGCAAACACCTTAATGTAAAATACTGACCTTAGCAGCTCTAAATAACCATTTTTGTTCATCTAAATAACAATTAGTAGTTTCCAGTCATGCCGTATTTATTTTCCCAGCTTATGAGATACCCATCTCTCACATTTTATTATTGACATGCACTCTAAAAGTGAGGATTTTCCACATCTACTGTATGTAGACATTTACACCAAAGTGGGGCGACCTGATGAAGGGTCACCACAGGGTCCTCAGAGTGGGAGCAGATTGTCACTGTCACCCTGTAGGGTACAGTTATGATTTTATGAAAGAAAATTCATTTTCAATCACCTCGTGTAAACTGGATTATATGTAAATGGTATGTGCAGGATGAAAGTTTGGCAACTAGGCTCTGATATCACCACTCACCACAAGGAAGTACTGAATCCGTACAGCAGGGTGAGTGTAAAGCTGTGTTCAAAATTTCAACCGCGGTGCGACGCAAGCAAACGTAAATAAATGCAAATTTATGTCCACGAGCTGAAAAAGTTTGAACTTGAGTGAATAATTTGTGTCACGTGGTATTGTGGAAAACCAAACAGTGATGAGATTCCCCAATGAGGCAGAGGAGCAGAAAAGCAGGACAGGCTAATCATTGCCACCTCTGGCCTTACAGAGCTTTATGACAGGACTTTGACTATGTACCAGGATAAAACCAAGAGGGAGAGGGTTCAGAGAGGTCAGCCAAGCTGTTTTTGATATTTCTCGGACTTCCACAGCTGATAAAAAGCAATATTTGCAATCCTGTTTATTGTTGATGGGGGAAGTAGTGGTCGGTATTCATATTGGCCGTATTGCCGAATAGTCGCGTCTGGTGGTGTTTGGTGTGTTTGGTTTTCACGCCATTAAACGCCAGGCAAAACTTGAAACCGTGAAGAAGAGTGAAACCTGCTTGGTCTTGAGCAGAGTACTTGTGGTTTTGAAAGCACCAATATGAACGAATAGAGTACAGTGAATTTGCAGTGAAGTAGGAGAATGTCACGTGACTGTAGCCGAGACTCAGCTTCACCTCATTAGTGATGACGAAAGATGAAAAATCGTCATGTCTCTCCAAAATCAGCAACCCATTACTGTGAATAATCCATAAAACACGTTTACATTGGGACTATTTCTAGTAGCTGTAAAATCAATTCTGTGAGGGCTGTGGATTATTCAGAGTAACAGGGAGTCACTGTGAACACTGTCTGGAAAGAGATGATGCTTTTCTTAGTGCTATTGGAAACACAAATAAAAAAAAGCAGAGGCACAAATCTCTGAAAAGCTCGCCAGATAAAACAAAAACTATCTGCACAAGTAGATCCCCCCCAACAGTAAGCGAGAAAATAAGTTGTTTTTTGTTTGGTTTTGAAATGTGAGTAAAATGACCCTTTAATTCCAACAGACGTCTGCATAGATGTTTCTGGCTTTGGGACAATTAGACGACACAGATACTAATGACAAGAGGCTCCAAACTTAAAAGCCAAGACTCCAAACTCCAGACTTAAAAAGCCACTGGTTCGCTCTCTGACAGGAGTGAATCATGTAATAACTGCATGCATCAGTACCTGGGATTGCCACAACTAAGACCGACTCCTGCCATTTGTAATTACAAACACCCACAGAGCCCAGATCACAGGAGACTCCCAGCTCTGCCCAAATCCACAGACAACCCTCAGCTTAAGTCTTCTGTAAGCCCCGTGGCGCTGTTTGATGCCCGCCTCACTGCCATTAACCCCACGCTGTTACCCTTACTGCTCACTTCTTTCCCAAGCAACCCGAGAAACAAGGCGAGTCATATTATCCTGAGCCTCTGCTCCAAAACATACACAATGCACCGACCACAACTGCAGCTGCCACGTCTGTGCAGACCACAGGCCTTTTACAGCTCTACTGAAAAGCACAATATCCCAAACTCCCCCCGAAACCACTGTTCCCTCAGAGAAAACAACCATTTTCTTCTTTTCCCTTTCCCCTGGTCCAGTTATTTTAGTGAAAGTACAGGGTGGAAGGAGCACAAAAGCTGCACAT
Organism: Pseudochromis fuscus; assembly: GCA_900323345.1. Lineage (NCBI taxonomy): Eukaryota > Metazoa > Chordata > Actinopteri > Pseudochromidae > Pseudochromis > Pseudochromis fuscus. The sequence goes on from OOFC01000699.1 coordinate 25,120, forward strand.
TAGTCCTATCTGTATGTCAACATGGTGAGAAATCCCATTATTTGTCTTGTAATTACATCATCGCTCCTATATATGTGTATGTACACTGTGCATTAAGCTGTGAGGGTAAAGGTCATCGTGAGAAGAAACTGTGCGTACATGTGTATGTGTGTGTGTCTGCAAACAAAGAGCTGGCTGTATTATCATATATACTGTAGTATAGTGTAGTGTGCTTTGCCTGGAGACGGGGTGGGTCTTTAGCTGCTTTCTTTGAGTTACCAGGTGTCAGGTTGCCCGGTGTTGCCTGCACTATTCCTGCAGCTCTTCGGGCCAATGAAGCCATTATGAGAGAAATGAATTATGGACTAAGCTTTCCTCAGCCTATCCCCATCCTTTTGTTTCCTACCACTTTTATTTTTTCCCTCTTCAGTGCTGGGTTTATCAGCTTTTCTTCTAGACTTTCCAACTTTCCTTGTTTGTTTCAGGCGTTCTGACCATGAAACGAGGCAACGATGACCCTGTAAAGTAGAATAAATGCATAAAGGAAAACATTCAGTCATCTTTTCTGACGGTTGCCAATGTGGTCCGCTCCCTCTCTCATTAGCTGGGAATGACTCGAGCAGCACACTTGGTTCAAACATTTGATCATTTTGAAGTGAGTTAGGGAGTAGCACAGGAATATATACAGAACAATCAGATAAAGTGGATTTCATCTCCATTGGTTGACTGAATGTGTGTATGTACCTCTAAAAGTCTCATATTACCACTAAAGGTGGATGTGAATATCTGAATAACTTAGGTTCACCTGAATTCTAAATTATGAATGTGTCAAATATGATCACAGACTCTGTACAGACATGGATGAAGCAACAGAGTCTCAAAAATGAGGTCAATGCAGACGTGCAAGAACAAGCAATACTCCCAACGAACACTTGGGGCTGCCTAAAGTATTTCATGATTGAAAGTGACAATTTCTGAAGTGATTTGGAGACAATCAATACATTTTTTCCACAAGTCATTCTGATGTCATTAGGTAAAAACAACTCTTCTTAGTGATCTGGTGGTCCATCTGAAAAAAACAAAAAAAAATATTAGGCTTCAAAAAGAGGAATATTTATGGCTGTGGTTGGTTCGATTGACTTGCCCTGAACTTGAGTCTCAGGATCAGACCCGCCTCCTTACTCCTGCCTTCATATCCATATAAGGTCACTTCTGGCTCAAACAACCAACATGGTGACATTAAATGCTGACCTCCTGGCTTCAGCATGCGAGTCCACAAACTAGCAGGTGATCATGTTAGCTTCGTCCACTCTGTATACAATCTATGATTTACAGCACAGACCATGTAGCTATTCCCTGAAGTGGAAGCTAAAAACACTCATAACCATTCAATAATAAACAATTTAGTCAAAGTAACTTTCAATCATGCTTTTCTTACATCAAACCTTTCCGACACAATAAAAAATGAAGCACATGTGTGGGTCTCCACAGCGCCCAATTATCTTTTTTATTCGCATATAAACCAGAACCTTTGCTAAGTAAACTGATGATGCTGTCATGCAGCCCTTCATCACCATCACTTTTAAATAATGACTTTAATCTGTGTCTTTATGTTGCTGTCAGTAACGTCAATGAGGGCAAACAGCCGTCAGTCGTTATTAAGAACACACACTGACACAAAAGGATCTGAAAAACAAACACAACCAGTCATATCATTCTTTGTGTGCACTTTACACACAGAAAAGTCACCATCTCCTCGTATCAGTGTGATGTCATGGAGCACTGGCTTTTGTGAGTGAAATTTGAGCTTGAAAACATTGTATTCAAACACACACACCCGCACGCTGTTACTTCCTCTCCTGTGCACTCGTATGTTGGTTTATTTCCTTGTCGACCACCTCAACCTCTGGTCATATAAAAGCACCAAAGTAGCGATCAAGAAATTTTATCTGAAGTGCACTGATAGTGATTCCTCCTTCTTCTTCTTCTGCTTAACTTGTTGCTCCACACACCTCTCAGAAACATTAGATCAGCTTCTTGTAATGATTAAATGCTCTAAAAAGTGGATGTAAGTAAGTGATCAGCAGCAGCAGGATCCCTCTAAACACTCCTGCAACAGGTTAGCATCGCCCCACCAGAGCTGATGTCCAGTTTCATTTTAACTGTTGGCGGCTGGTTAAGCGGCTCTTGCGAGGTGCTTCTAAATATAGACCCTCATTATATAAAGACACTACAGCCGCATGTGTGAAGAGCACAAAGACTTTTATGTCCTGCAGAGTGAGCTAGTTGCTTCTGCTTTTCATCCTCCCCATCACTTCCCCTCCGGCAGCTCAGCATGAGCCACCCTTCGACCACCAAGCCGCACAAACACGCAACACTCAGACGCACCTCAGAAAATCTGAATAATGCAGCAGCTTCAGTGCCAGCTACACATAGCTCTGCAGCCTATAGGTAGGAACTTTAGTGGGTCTCTCATCTATAAAGTGGAGGAGATGGAGTCAGTACTTTGCTTAATGACTGACTGTTTGAATTCTTGTGATAAAAGGGTATTTATGCAATCCTTTGGCTCCTTTTAGTGCCAGTGGGAGATATCTCTGTCCTCCTACAACGGCTCAAACTGCACCACTGAATTCATATGAAGTGCATGATACATAGATCGTAACTGACAGCTGCTTTATCAGCTATTAGTGGTTGTTGCTGGTGGTTTCTTTGACATAAATACGTTGACTTGTTTTCACCACACACGGGTTCATGAACTAACAAAGAAGGTATTTTTCTTGGCGCCTTAGGCTGTAAGGCCACTAATTTCACACATAAACTGTTTACATATTTGTTTAGGATGAGTTAGTTTTGCAGTGTTTTGTATTGTGTATTTTACTCTTTTACCTCCACAACACAGGAAATTGAAACCTTGAGCATGTGGTTTATAGCGTTTCCAAGAAAAGTAACACATGTATGAAAGCATAATATCAGTCTGAGGAGGAAGAGTAGCAACATTTTTAAAAAAAAAAGTAAGTGAGAGAAAGTACAAACACACACACACACACACACACACACACAGACACATGCTCCAATGAAAATATGTCAAAGTTAGCATTTAGTGAGATTTTAATGTTGTAAAAGCCATCCTGGTCAATGCTGAGTTTTCTGATCTGTGTAAGCAAAGAACAAGTTGTCACCTCATGGTAACACAGCACAATAATTTCATGCTGACACTGGAATGGAATAAAAATAATATGCTGTCAATTTTAAACTGTTTCTGGCATCTGTTTTATTTTTTTAAGAGTGACCAGAGATGTGAGATGTTACAGAATGACAGGAGCTGGATTTGTGTTTACATAGAGCAGTATGTGACAGAGAGACACTGCAGTTCTACACAATCAATTGGGCCGATCTCCAATGACAACAGTCCACGCTCAACAACTGGGAATCTGCATGTCTAAAACACAAGACATGCTGTGTATGACACTGCACGATGAGCTCTGTAAACAGTGTGACCTCTATAGCCCTACATGGTCCTCCGCGCTGATGTGTTTCTGCAACAGGAGCTGGTTATCACAACAGGAACCTGATCCAGCTATTTTATAGTCGAGAGGAAACACGCTGCATCCCTTCAAACAACAGACATTGTTTAAACATCCACGTCTTGCTGTGTAACAAATCATACGCCCTCCTGCACACGTGTGCGTGCACACTCACATATTCCTGAGGGAGAGGATGATGATGATGATGATGATGATGATGGGTTGACATAAACCTGTCCCTCACTGTCTCTGTGTGGATGTCCATCCTCCTTCATTAGACACCTACTCTTAATTGTTGGACTCTAACTCCCACTCTCCTTGCTAACATGTCAGGCACGGGACCCAGAAAGAACCCCACCTTTCTAAAAATGATGAAGTGTTTAATGAGGGGTTGTCGTGGCAACGGGCATGTAAAGACGTCAATGTTCTGCCCTCATTAGCTCCTGACAACAACTTGGCGCAACGCAGGAATTTTTCCTTTTGTGCTGACAGTGTTGGTGATGGAACAAATGTGTTACCGGCCCGCCGTTCTATTTTTAGCCGCAGTGAGGTCACACACTGGCAAAAAATATGGAGCAGACGACAAAAATGACAGCCATCCCTGCCCTCCCCGTGCCTCCAGCACACCTGTGGAGTCCGTAAGTACGCACCGGGCTGGCCTTAAGAAAACAAAGGCTGAACATGAGCTGTTGTTTTTAAAACACACACACATCACACATTAAATCAGAGGAGTGAGTGGCAGCTTTGTGCCACTAGGACGAGAAATTAAGTAATACCCATGACGTCAGAGAAACGCTGGGCTTGGCAGACACAAAGAAGGAAAACAAAATGAAGGTAAGTCAAGGAGGAGCAACTGAAAAGCAAAATAAGTCAATGAAGTAAAACACGATGACACAAACATTGAATCTAATTAATTACTTGTTGGTTTTGATTACCTTATTTAGTGCTTACTCAAGCAGCAACATTTCACACCAGCTTGTGGAAATAAGAGCAATCAGGCAGCAAACACCAGATGTACATTTGAAAAAGTGATTCCCTGTGAGACTCTCTGTTTCTGCTGAAGGAGGCAGTTTGCTGTGGGCTGGTCAGGAATGAGGACCTGACACATTCAATACATCACAGCACTGCTGTGAAGTTTGTTTGGGCGTCTTTTAGTAACAGCCAGAAATTACTTAATAGAGATAAACTTTCTAATTACTGGTAATTGCTGATTCATAATTACAGTTTGCTGAACAAATTGCTTTGTGAGATCTGCTCGTATCAGACTCGTATGTCTGAAAAAAAAAACAAAGTCAGCAGCAACACTGGCTGAAAGTTTTTCAAAAGAACTGAATGTTAGTTTGCATGCTGCTTTGTTGGTATGTAGGATACAGCTTTTGCAGACTGCTGCACTGTGCTGTACTGTGCATGCAGCATGTATGCTTTCTCCTGACTCATGTTTGTGTGTGTGTGTGTGTGTGTGTGTGATCCTGCAGAGCAAAGACATAATCAGGTTTACATTCCTTACATGCTAGTTTCTACATTCCAGGGATAACTATATAAACCTGAGAGACTGGAGGAGGGGGGGTGTAAATCCTAGTCACACACACACATACACACACACACACACACACACACACACACAATTGCATGATTATTTTTGTTGCGTGATTATTTTTGTGAAGACATTCATTGACATAATGCCCCTTACGCTAACCTAAATCTAACTTTTGCCCTAAAGCCAACTCTTAACCATCAATCAGCCCTTTGAAGGTGTGTGAGAAAGTGAGAACCAGATACACACGTCAAGAAACATAAAGCACATGACCTGTGACATACAATCAATCAGGGCGGCATACACATAAACACACAGTCAAGCAAAACTGTGTAATAATTTCACAGGGGGGAAAAAAATAACTGCCTGACCCAAAGAAATACAAACTGCCAGGGTTTAACGTACACACTATATTACAACAAAAACATGGTGAATTGAACATGTTTCCTGCACAACACAAAGAGCCTTTGAGTCCAGCATGCATAAAAAGAAGTGGTCACACTGGTTCACACAAAAACAACTGGCGGCAAGAAATGTGTGACTACGCAAACAGAACAGATTTTTAATAGTAGAGAGGAAGTAAGATCAACCTGAAGCTAATGCAAACGGTCCACTAAAAACGCTCATAGAAGAGACACTCTGTACAGTGATGTGTGTGTGTGTGTGTGTGTGTGTGTGTGTCTGGGCAGTCGGTAAGTGGAAGAAGCTTAGTCTCGAGCAGGAGCACAGGGACAAAGCATCTCATTCTGCTCCAAGCATCACGAAGGACGGGGAGGTAACATGAGAGCCGTAACCAGGCATGAGAGAGGGGTCTGGGGATAAAGGAGGCACGCAGGGCTGTTCTGAACCAGGCTTTGTTGGTAGCAGCTCCTGTCTTCATCAGCCCCCACCATCCTCCTCCTCCTCCTCTGTCTTTCCTTGGCTTGGTTCTGGTCAGGTAAGCCGATAGGAACTTTGGACTCGATCCACTTTGTGTGCAATGACTGACTTACTGATTCATGATGAGAGGGAGGGAGAGACAGAAAAGGGGCCTTCATATGAGAGGAAAAAGCAGGTCTCAGTGACGAGCCATGGAGAAAATGACCAATAGCATGACCAGGTTAATACCTTTTTCACCATCTGTGTGTTTCAACAACATAATTATTTTTCTAATCTCTACAGAAAAATCTAACGTCTTAGCTTATGTAGTACATTTTTAAAAATTACAAGGTATAGATAGTTTCCAAAAAAACAAATATAGTCCCTGCAATGGACTGGACCTGTCCAAGGGGTACCCTACATCTCCTTCAGTGTCAGCTGAGACAGGCTCCACCCCCACCCCCCACCACCCCACTGGATTACTGGGTACAGAAGATTAATGAATGGATGAAAATCTTTTGGAACCACAAACATCTTTATCAGAAACTCTGTGAAGAAGTTACAACTTAACATTATCAATCAAAACAGGAAAACAGGGATTGTAACTCCAAAATCGGATAAATTATCTTTTATCTTCAGTGGTGCATACTGTTTGTTTACATAAATGCACTGTGCTGGGTTTCATCTTGTAAAGCAATATACACAGTTTATCTACAATATAACACATAATAGATGAAGAAGAAATGTGTTTTTAAAGTGCAACACCTTCAGTCTGATAAAAATAAGTAGATGGAAATGTATTGACTGAAATAGCCACGAGTGGTAAAATTAAGCCATAAACCAGTTAGCTCTAATAACACAGAGTCACTCAGCTAGTTGATACATGTGCCTTATTTGATACATTGTCTCTCCACAACTGACAGAAATCACTGTATTCATTCAGAATGACAATCACTCTGAAATATGAGGAAAATGGGGCGTTATAACTTTTCTGCATGACTGCGCGTGAATTACACCGTGACAATTCAGTCACTGTTGAAGCATCTTTCCTTTGTAATGACATTCAGAAAAGTCCCTGTAATAATAATGGCTCCTTTTAAATCTGATGGAAAAAAAACAAAACAGTAATCATATGAGCAGTGGTGATAGAAACCCAGAAGTGAATGCTGTGAGCAAACATGCCTCAGAGGCCTGTGGTTTCATCTCCTCGCACTGTTTAGCAACTTTATTCCAGAAACATTAACACGCACTAAGCACACCAGGGTTTTCCCTGCTATGAAAACTACCTTGAGTTTTCCAGAGTGACCAGACCGTAGAGAAAAACCATCCACACAACACGCCATGTTAAGATTGTTTGCACATTCTCCCTTTGCCAAGAGTGCCACACAAAGCTGCATGCTGAGGGCCACAATAGACCACATTACTGCACTGTGAGTCATCCCCTCCTCCTTTATGCCTCTTCCTCCTCCCCTCTCTCCCCTTCTCCTTTATGCCTCTCTCCTCTCCTCCTGTCTCCTCTCCTCCTCCTCCTGTCTCCTCCTGTCTCTTCCTGCCTCCTCCTGTCTCCTCTCCTCCTCCTCCTCCTGTCTCCTCTCCTCCTTCTCCTCTCCTCCTCTTCCTCCTGTCTCCTCCTCCTGTCTCCTCTCCTCCTTCTCCTCTCCTCCTCTTCCTCCTCCTCCTCCTGTCTCCTCTCCTCCTCCTCCCTCCTCCTCCTCTCCCGCCTCCTCCTCCTCCCTCCCTCCTCCTCCCCCCCCCCCTCCCCCCCCTCCTCCTCCTTCCTCCTCTCCCCCCCCCCCCCTCCTCCTCTTCCTCCTCCTCCTCCTCCTGCCTCCTCTCCTCCTCCTCCTCCTCCTCCTCCTCCTCCTCCTCCTTCTCCTCTTCACCTCCTTCTCCTCCATCTCCTCCTTCTGCTCCTTCTCCTCCTTCTCCTCCTTCTCCTCCATCTCCTCCTTCTCCTCCTTCTCCTCCATCTCCTCCGTCTCCTCCTCCTTCTCCTCCTTCTCCTCCTTCTCCTCCTTCTCCTCCTCCTCCTCCATCTCCTCCTCCTCCTCCTCCGCCTTCTCCTCCTCCTCCTCCTCCTCCTCCTTCTCCTCCTTCTCCTCCATCTCCTCCGTCTCCTCCTCCTTCTCCTCCATCTCCTCCTTCTCCTCCTCCTCCTTCTCCTCCTCCTCCTCCTCCTCCTCCTTCTCCTCCTCCGTCTCCTCCTTCTCCTCCTCCTCCTCCTCCTTCTCCTCCTTCTCCTCCTTCTCCTCCGTCTCCTCCTCCTTCTCCTCCTTCTCCTCCACCTCCTCCTTCTCCTCCTTCTCCTCCATCTCCTCCGTCTCCTCCTCCTTCTCCTCCATCTCCTCCTTCTCCTCCTTCTCCTCCTCCTCCTCCATCTCCTCCTTCTGCTCCTTCTCCTCCATCTCCTCCTTCTGCTCCTTCATCTCCTTCTCCTCCATCTCCTCCTTCTGCTCCTTCTCCTCCTTCTCCTCCTTCTCCTCCATCTCCTCCTTCTGCTCCTTCTCCTCCTTCTCCTCCATCTCCTCCTTCTCCTCCTTCTCCTTCTCCTTCTCCTCCTCCTCCTCCTCCTCCTCCTCCTCCTCCTCCTCCTCCTCCTCCTCCTCCTCCTTCTCCTCCATCTCCTCCGTCTCCTCCTCCTTCTCCTCCTTCTCCTCCATCTCCTCCTTCTCCTCCTTCTCCTCCTTCTCCTCCATCTCCTCCTTCTCCTCCTCCTTCTCCTCCTTCTCCTCCTTCTCCTCCTCCTCCTCCTCCTCCTCCATCTCCTCCTTCTGCTCCTTCATCTCCTTCTCCTCCATCTCCTCCTTCTGCTCCTTCTCCTCCTTCTCCTCCTTCTCCTCCGTCTCCTCCGTCTCCTCCATCTCTGTCTCCTCCTCC
>OOFC01000701.1:0-18784 GCA_900323345.1 Pseudochromis fuscus
TGTCTGCAAGTGTGTGTGTATGTGTGTGTGTGGGGGTGGGGGGTGGTGGAGGGAGTCGAGAAGTGAGAACTTAGCTGAGAGGGGGGGTGGCCCTGTGAAAAGGAACTCATAAAAGTCACATTTGTTGGTGATGCATGAGGAAGTGAAGCCAGCTTTGGCACATGTGTCTGTGGTGCTAAATTAACTGTTAACACAAATAATCAAAGTGCAGGGCCCATTGAGCGCTGGCGCCAGTGAAATGAGGGGGAGAGGCTGGCTCACTTCTCTCTGAGAAGTTGCAGCAGACTAGTGGTGAGCTAGCAGGTGGAGGTCTACCAAGGGGCTTTCACAGGATGGAAGTGCTTACAAAACAGGCCGACCAGCCCACTGACAGAGGAAAGCACCGCCGCACTCCTGCTTTCCAGCTATTGTGTGGAAGCGTGCTTCTCTTTTTAGATCTCTCTTTGTAAAGCCTGACATCTCAGAGTACCGGAGGACATGGCACCAGCAATTACCTCCACGACCGGCCGCGGGTAATTAAAATGCCACTACTGCGACCTTGAGAATTTTGTTTTTTTATCCCAGGCTTTCTGAACTGTGCATAGGAGTTACAAACACTCACTTCCACTTAAAGGGAGGAAACGTTGTTGTGTTCGTGTAGATAAGGCCACATGGCTACAGAGCTGCCCTCCTCTTCTCTCTCACTGCAATGAGATGATATAAAGTCATCGACATTGAATATCATCCTGCTGTCTGCCTGGATGTCCTCACAGAAGATGAGTGGTACTCTTTGTATATGCTCTTGTAAATGTCAGTTGTTCCCTAAACTTTATAGCACATGACCCCTTACAGACACACTTTGACGTCCGACTCGCATATCTGTTAAGAATTACGCTTAGTTATCTAACAGCCTGTGTTTTATCTCATACAATGAACAGATTTTTGCCTGTAGTCCAATGGTGAAGATACAGTTTGGAGGACAAATTATGACAAAACCAACAGTTCTTGGGGATGTTTCAAAATAAATAGCACATTAAACTAAAAAAATCCATCTCTGAAACTCTGAATTATGGAGGATTTCATGGAGGCTGGCATTTTAAATGAGCCCATATGATGTCAGAACATTTAAACCAATCAGAAAAATACTCCCAATTTTCTGATTGGTTGAAATGCTCTGACATCATATGGGATCAGTGCATGGAAGCAACAATATTGATGGTTAGACTGCATCATGGCAGCCCAGTAGTGGCACTAAGACTGCCTTACAAAAACTCTCACAACTTTTCATAAATGGTCAGATGTGCCCAAAGGTTTTCTGATGACCTCTCAATATCACAAGCTATCAACCCCTGCCTGTATGTAGGTTCTACGTACTATCCCTGTAACTGTCTGGATTTCTACATTTTGCTTGTAGGCAAAGTCTGTTGCAATTAAACATCTGGCTAATAACTTCGTATGTTTGTGTCTGAGACAAATCTTTCAGTTTTGAAAATATGAAGGCAAAGACTTTGTGATATGACTGTATTAAATGATAATCAATTAGGAAAAGCAAATGAGCAAAACTGATTTGAACAGATATATCATTTTGCAATGCATTATCTCAGCATCAGGAGCTGATTAATATTTAGCTGTGAGGAAAAGTAAATAGATCAAGATGTCGTCCTGTTTGCAAAGCAAACTTATTAAGTCACATAAAATATCTTTGATGTCTTTATGCGCGATTAAATAAATGAGCAGCATTTGAATTTATGATCAAAAAGAATAATCTTTGTCTTTACAAGACCATTTCAGCTCGAGTTTTCTTTCTTGCCAAAAACAGTCAAAGTCGTGAGGGGAAAATAAATACAACAATTTGGAAAAAGTAATACCCTGCAGCTTTGTGACATCAGCACAAAAGAAGCATGGCCCCTGATGCTCTCCACTTCCCATGCAGCCCACAACTGGGCCGTAGACTGAGGTTGCCTGGCGCCACAGTCATCATGTGTGTCACTCACTTGCAAAACTCACTGTTTTCCTTAGAGGATGAGCTAAGCTCCTCCTTTAGCCCTAACGATTTATTTTAGACTCCAGCGTCCAGAGACCCCCTTTCTTGAAATCCCAGTTTATCTTGGCCATGTTGTTTCAATATGAACCAATCAGCTTAGCCTCCAGTGGAATGTCCCCTGAGACTCGCCTCGGTTTCCCAATAGGCCCATTCATTTTGAGGACACAAGTTTAACATCTGGTTTGCATTAACGCTCCCTACAATAGCTCTCATCCTGGGTTCAGTCGCACAGGAGGGACATGAGGGCAATCAGTCCCTGACACAGTCCCATATGAAGAAATGATTGGCTACCTTAGAAGTAGGACTGATAACGACATCAAACAATGCAAACAGTTACTTCCTTGCCAAAGAACAGTGATACCACCGTACAAGGAGCATGTAGCTGGAGCGAGCAGCTGACTCACTGTGCTTGGCATGAAGACTGCAAGCAAGAGGAAACAGCAACCTGGGTCTGTCCAAAGTTAACAAAAAATCTGCCCACCTCACACACTATATTTCTTTGTCAGATCCATACAAAGATGGAAACAGAGCAAACAAATGACATATAACATGGTAATTACTGAGAATTGGCTTGTTTTAGCTTTGAATAGAGCAAGGCGTTTCCCCCTTGTTTCCAGTCTTCCTGCTAAGCTAAGCTCACCAGCTTCTTCCTGTATCATGATATTTAGTCATAGACTGTTTATAGAAGGAGATGAAGTAAGTGAGGCTCACAAATGAGGCCGATGCGGAAGTGTAAAAAAGTGCAATACACCCGACGGCCACTGGAGGCTGGCTTCAAAAAAACTCCACTTGACTTCAATTCAATCCTGGAATACTCCATCAATAATTTTTGTTCTCAAGTCAATCTTAAGGTAATAGCTAATATTAATTTTTGTTCTGGTCCATCTGAAAAAAAAAGCGTCATTAAGTAGATGTTAGGCATTGTCGAAAGGGGAAGATTTAAAGTTGTGGTTAGCTCGATCGACAGGTCTGATCTCCAATGAGAGCAGCGCTGAAGTCAAGTTTCATACACATTGGGCAGTAATCTCGGGTTCAAGGGTTAGACCCGCCTCCTCATTCCCTTCTTCATATCCAAATATGGTCATCTTCTGGCTCCAAACAACCAGCATGGAGATGTTCAAACACCAATCTCCGGCTTCAACACAGGACTCCACAAAAACCAACGAGTGACATCGCTTGCTTCGTCCATCTCTATAAACAGTCTGTTGTGATGTATTCACTGCACCGATACAAGGGTGGTATAAATCTTGTACATCAGCTCACTGCCATTTTGACACTATGGGTTCTGTACAGATTAACAAGATATAACAAGTTTAATTAGTGAGGTTTAGAGGTGCTGGTAGGTGGATATCAGCAGAGCCAGGGTGGCTGGTTTCACTCCAGCAATGCTAAAACAAGCTAACGAGCTCTTGGCTCCAGCTACTTTTCTATCATACAGACATGAGTGGTATCAATCTTCTCATCTCTGTCTTGGCAGAGAAAGCAATTCATGTATTCCCCAAAACGATTTCAATAACTTCAAATCACTTTTTCTCAGCCATGTCTCTCTCCAGAGTTCGTGTCTAGTTGGTGGTAGTTGGACGTCTTCTGCTTAGTTTGGTTGACCTCCAAATGTGTGAAAATTAGGCTTTGTGCCACTGCAGAGTGCTGCGCGGACAAATCTCTGTGATACCAGACAAGAACACTTTAATACTCTGGTAATTAGTCTTCATTTTCCGAGTGTATCCAGATGTACCGTTGTGGGGGGTTTGTCCTCGGCGAGAGCACACGTCGAACCAGCAGGTGCACGTCTCAGGTAAAAAGCTCGTGCTCCCAGCTGCTGATAACAGCGCCCTCCTCCCTCCACTTTCTCCTCCCCGCCTCGACCGTGTCCTTCCCCCTCTCTCTGCCTCTCTCTCTCCCTTTATCATCTGTACCACCCTGAAGTGCGGCGCAATGAGATCCCTGCCAAAATCCATGCCAAATGAAGAGCACGAAAGGGGGAAGCAGACAAGGGTGCTTTAAGTCTCTTATCTGTGTGTTATTGAAATTTTCTTTAAAGAAATAACTCATTTGAAGCAACCTTCAATTAGGTGGTGCACAGTGAAGTGTAGCCTTTTGGCCGCAGTGTTGCAGCACTTTCACTATCTGCTTTATCGTGTTCGAATCTCAGAGAGAGGGGGAACAAAGTATTGTTGTTTAAATTGACTTTGTCCTCTCTACAAACAGTTTTCTTCTTTCTAGTGGAGTCCCTGTTTAACTTGACACAGCCTTTGAAATTCATAAGACGCATTAGAAGTTTGTTATTTATCGTTTTTACTGCCCAAATTGTTTTCTTGGGATTCACAAGCCAGCTCAGGCATACTGATGATGTCTGCTTCATTAGTATTATCACTGCTGTTTCTCTCTGGTGTCACTGTGGAAATAACTAGGTAACCAGCAACCACTCCTGTCAAAGGTTTGCAGATAATATTAGCATAATCCAATTGATCTCTTTTAAACTTTTCTGCAAGGTAATTGGCTATTTATGCAATCAAAGGAAATTTCACCTCGGCCACCTTGAATGCAGCAGAGTTTGATCTGTGAAGCTGCGAGAGGAGCTTCACAGATCAACATGACACACTCGCCCCAGCCTGTTTAAACAGGGTTAATCCGAACGTACGCCTCACAGATGGGACACGTTTGCACACTCCTGATGCGATACGATGTTCATTCATCCAGTGTCACCTCTGACTGGTTTCTTACTCACCAGACTGAATGCATCATGAAGTTTTATGAGGTATAAAATTGGTAATTTCTCTCCCAGTGTGGCAAGAGGAAGAGGTGTACATTAAACCTGATTATACTTTAAAGAGTATGGATTTATTAGCTAAGTTTAAAATTTCTTGTTGCTGTTTATTGCATATTTTCTGTAGTAATTATTACTTTAAAAAATCAGAGAGGAAGAAGAAGACATTATACATGAATGGATTTAAGGATAGTAAAGATTTTTCTGCTGAGATTATGAAAAAAAACACCAAGCATATTTATTATTATACCACACAACAGGTAAAAGGCAACAATATTTGCAATTTTGTTCATGGTTCATAGATGGCCAAAGTAGTGGTTGTTGCCATATATGGAAGGAGTACTCCTATTGGCTGTTGAGTGCGAATGCATGGTGAAATCAATATTTGCCTGATGCTGTGTATAGAAATGATCAAAGCAAGTGTGACATCGTGCGTTGGTTTGTGGAGTCACATTTTGAACACAGGAGATCGGCATTTGAATGTCGCCATGTTGTTTGCTTGGAGCTGCATATGATTGAAGGAGTGAGGAGGCGGGTCTGACCCTTGAACCTGAGGTCACTGCCCAATGTGTATGAGAGTCGATGCCAGAGCTGGTCTTACTGGAAATCAGGCTTGTCGATCAAACTAACCACGCCCCTAAATATTCCTCTTTTTAAAGCCTAATATCTACTTATTAATGAATTGTTTTTCAGATGGAAGCATTAACTTTACCTAATGGCATCAGAATGACTCGAGAAAATAAATACTGACAAAGTATTTCATGATTGAAAATAATGATTTTTGAATTGAAGCCAATTGGTGCAAAAGTTCATTCTACACATAGTCAATTTCTATAAACAGTCTATGGTGTGAACCTGGCTTAAGAGTTACATTATCACAATTCATCCTGCAGGAGAGCATAAATATATGTATTACATTTAAAGGCAATCATCATATATTTACTGGGACAACTCACAAAAATCCCAAAGTGTCAACTTTATGACCACCAAAGTCGATGGGAATAATTCTTTGAGAACCATGAGGATCTGTATCAAATTTCATGACATTAAATTCAGTGTTTGTTGAGATTTTTGAGTCAGTCAGAACAACACTGCTGCTAACACGATTAAAAACAGTACAGTAGTAATGTAGCCTAACATAGAAAGAGAAATAAATAATCACCAATAATTAAATACACAACTATGGAACTAAAGACGATATTTATTAATCATAATAATCTCCGTGTCTAACATCCAGATAATGTACATCTGGACTTCCCTGTGTTGTTTTGCTACAGTATAAGAGCGTAGATGTTAAGGTCACTAATTCACAGGCAGTAACTTTGTGTCAGACTTCATATGAAATCCTGGCCATGCTCAGGCTATGGCGTCTCTCTGAAGCCCAAACATTTTGACCTCTGACCTCCTGGGAGGTTTGGTTTACAGCCGGAGTTAACAGCGCTGATAGCATGCTGAGAGGCTACCCATTTGATCATGGACACAGCTCGCTGGGAACTGTTTTACAACCAGTGTCATCCAGTAGATTACCACAGAAACTTCATTTATAATCACAAAGATAACCACGTCTGTTTCTCCGTTTCCACAAATCTCTGTTGATATCCAACCTTTGATCAAAGAACTATGGTTACACAACATCAGTGGTGTTTCCATTTCTCAGCTGTCAAGAATTTACATATCAAATGCACATTTAATGCTCTGACTCAGTCTATGATTATTGTTGAGGTCAACTTGCAATTACCGGACACAGACGGTGCTTTTTGTGTAACTCTGGACAGACCAGAGTGGATTTATAAACATGACAAGTAACTTTCCCTGTTTTACACAATACAGTATCTGCTTTGTGGAAGACTTTCTGGGACTTCTCAGTGGTGGATGGACTGGTGTGGACTCACTTTTTCTGGCAGTGTGTGGTGAAAAAGTGTCAACGTGACATTTACAATCCTGAAAATGATGTAACTTAGCACTGGATTTGATTAGAGGCAAGTGTAGGTCCATTTACTGGCAAAAAAACCCCCACACAGTTTAAAGGGTAGAAGTAGTGAGTGTGACAGTTTATTGTCGGCCGTGGGGATAGTATAGCTTGACAAATAAAAACAGTAGCACCACTTTATAAAGGGTTAACAAATAGAAATGAATGACTTTATAATCATTTTTTTGCTTTATACATAAATATTGTGTGAATTTTTTTTTATCTGATGACCTTTATAATTTTGTATGCTTCTAACCTTAGAAAGGCTTATTGGTTATTAAGTGTCAGTGTTTATGATGATGAATTTATCCAATACTCTGTTGCAAATGTTAAGTCTGATTTAAAATGCCTTATTTGAAAGTAGAATGGAGCTAATCAAAATTTCTTAATGGCTAATAGATTTTTGTAGTAAATCATTTATTAATTCGTATGATCACCATTAGTTAGGAATCCTGTGGGAAAGGTCACATGACCCGAGGTTGTTGTACAGAGGGGAGCTGTTCAAAGATAGTCTTCTGCTCTGGATGAAAATGGTCTCTTTGATCTTTCTCTGTTCTCTGACTCCCGGTCGATAACTTTAACCTTTGTAGTACTAATGTTCACAGATTTTTTTTTGGCAGTTTTACATCATGTATACTTCACTTTACGGTCGACCTCCAGTTGGCCATTGATTTTGTTTCTCTCCAGTATGAAAATCTACTATACTGCCACACCTATTTGTCAGGGTAGTGTTACCGCTGTGAGGTAAAGCACTGCAGACGTTTGAAATCAAAACAAGGGTTTGTTTGTCCTTCACACAAACAAAAGGCAAATATGATTTTGGAAGCTACTCCCTGCATAAAGTCCTCTCAGAAGTCCTGGATGCTGAGCTTCCTGTAACAGCACTTTGCTGGATCAATAATCACATTTTACAATTGTATTAAACATGCAACAATAACTTAACACTGACACTGACTCTGCAGTCGATCTCGACTTCATCTTGACAAATATATTCCAGTAGCTGTGTGTGAACTGGGATAAGTGCACTAAAAAAAATCTGCGAGCGTTGGTTTGCTTTAGGAAATGTTAAGCAGAATGTAAAGTATATGCGGCCTGTAGTGAATTGGCAAAATTATGCAAAACCACCAGTGTGACCTTTTGAGTGAAACAGCGAAGCAGCTTATTAAAAATGTAAAAGGTCAGTAAAAGTTACATCAACTACATGTTACATGAACTTTCTCCTGCATGGCGACAAGACAGTTTAGGTTGTGATATGTAACATACAAGCAAGAACATAAAAATATACGATTAGTAAATGTTGCTACTTACAGAAGATTATTGTGTTCGTGTTAAATTTTCTCATGACCAAATAATAATCCAATATTTCGCCTCCAGAATAATCTAAGCCACTGATGCAACAACGGATTCGTAACAAACTACATTTATCACTGTGGCAGCCAAACCCCTTCAACAACATAGCATAGCTTTCTGTTGATGAATGAATGGAAATAAATGGGAAACCATCAGCCACCGAAACAACAGCATATTTCATCAAAGCCTCGTTCTTGTATCCTTCTTACCCTGCAGAGTTGTAGCTTAATCGTCAAGACAGTTAACACTCGGTTTCGATTTGCTTTCAGGATCATTGTCGTTCCCTTAATTGAGACAGAGACCATGTTGTACTGCTGGCTGAAACCAACGTGACGCAACGGTGCTCCTGACTGAGCCCTGCTTCATAGACCATCTGTCATATTGATGTCCCAGAATACCTAAGCCCTCGATCTGATGTCACAAACTTGAAATTGAGGGCACAACAGATAGGTGTTATTTCAAAGTGACTTATTGCCTTCAAAGTGGCAGCAGTTTAATATATTTTTTTTAAACATATGGGACAGCTATTTCTGGGTCAACATCCCTTCTGGGTCAGACTCTTTTAAAAATAAATTAATTTGAAGCTAAAAATCATTTGAGCTCAAAATGATTTAAAGCAAAACTGATCGCTGGATGAGATCATAGTGAGAATATTTATCCTGTGTGATGTATAGAATAATCTCACAGAGACCCTGTTTACACTTGGTTTCAAATCGCGTTTTAGGTGATTGGATCACAGGTGGACAGTACTCAGTACAAATGTAATCAACCACCACGAGGCATTGAGATCTAATCACTCATAAAATGCTGTTTTGTTTAGTCTCCTTTGTTTTGATCTGCGCTCATTTGCAAATTGTAAAATGACTTTGTCCTCCCACCTGAAACAGTTGGAATAACCTGCACATGTACAGTTGTTCATGGTTCATTACTGTTTACAGGATCTGGCCGCTCTTCTGGTGACTGACCTGAAAACTGTGCGCACGTTGCCGTAGTGACATCTGAACACGAGTGGTCGGCAGGATGGTTTGGAGACGCATATTAAACACGAGCGTAAACAAAGATGCTATCGCAGCTGTCCACTTGTGAAACAGTCATCCGAGACGCATTTTAACACCAAGTGTAAACAGGGCCAGAGAGTTACAGATTAAGGGTTTCTATTTACCGTATTTCCCGGACTATAAGCCGCTACTTTTTGCTGACGCTTTGAACTTAAACACCGGTGTGGCTCAGTATCAGAGGCACGAAGCTCGTTGGCTTTTTACAAGCTAGCAAGCTCCGTCCTGCCGATACATTTAGCGTCGTCACATCAGACCCGGTCAGAGTGGACCACATGAAACTGTTTGAATAAATTCAATTGTGGCTTATAAACAGGTGCGCTCAATAGTCTGGAAAATATGGTAGTTGTCTCTTAATAGGACTAAGTATTAGCCAGAGTTCAGTTTCTTTTGCAACTGTAAGCAGACAAAGAGCTAACAGCACAATGTCAAATTAGCTAAAAAATATTAATACTGTGTATCTGCATTTCAAAATGTACTTAGAGAGAAGTAACTTTGAATACTTCAGAGGAAACATTGTAAACATTAATTTGTGATTTACATGAATCATAGACTCTCTAGCGCTGGTTCACTTCAGATGCAGTGCTAGGTGTATTTTTCCACTTTGGTCAGTGCTGCCTGCTTGATGTCTTTATGCTATAGCTCCACATAAACACAAAATTCACTTCTTGTGGAAAATAAAGGTGTTGGACTTTTCCATCATTTGGTGAAAGATTGTGTTTGAACAGACAACACAACAATGATTTGTTGAGTCACAACCTCCATTTTCACCAAGTTAACCATATGGATAGATTGGATAATGACTTATAAATGTGGGTTTGAACTGTAATGTTTCCACAGCTTACATAACTGAGTATAAAACATACAGTATATAATAAATGAGGGCAGGACATCAGACAACAGTCAGACTGAAACTAAATTACTGACTGAAAATCAAACCATGTGGGTTTAGCTGACTCTACACTGCTTTGTTCAAGAGGATTTGTATATATTCTGGGCTAAAAGTTGTTGGTAACACTATGACTCTACATTTATTTAGTCTTCCAGCTTTAACAAACAGTTTGTCAGTCCATAACGTCTGCTCTCAGTGGAGCAGCTCCGCAAAATATCAAATAAAGCCATCGAAGATAAGCACTGCGGCCGTCTGGTTTCTGAATTTGGTTTCCCATAATCATTACTAAAATATGCTTTTGCATGAATTATACTTTAATGCATGACATAAAACTGCAAGATAGCTGAGCTGATATTTAGCCGCAACAGTGCATAACGTCTTTGATGCTAACTTTTGGTGGCGCCTAGCAAAACAATCTGCGTACCGAATCTCATGGAAAACCATAAAGAGAAAATAAAGGAGGCTTTCAGATAAAACCATACTTTGTGAGAATGAACCTAATAAGCTCTAAGTGTCCATTAGGAAGGTTCCACATTAACTACCTCGTCTCAGGCTTTTTTTACTACACGTTTATTTCCCAATTAGCAGTAATCCTGTGAATGGCTGGCAGAGGATCTTGCTACAATTAGAAGCATTGTATTGAATTAGTATTGTGGAGCCTGAAGTCGTGCCCCTCTGAGGGCCAGTGTTTTATTTGTCACCTGGGAGCAGTGCTCTGAGGCCAGGTCACAGCTCCACACAGCAGGGACCCTGTAAATGGCCTGTTGCTGCCGCCGAGGCTGACCTGCAACAGGGCTGCCATTCAACCATCTTGTGAGGAATGTCTCCTGCACCAGAGGGGGGAGTCGAACGGAAGATGTGGTTTAAAGGGAACAGACGGATGAACCGCGTGCGGACACTGTTTCCTTTGAAAAGCCATTCAAAGAATCCTTTGACAGAGACTGTGTCAGCTGATTACAAGTCCTTTGACTCTTTTCTCTGATCTGGAATGAGCTGAAACACTACAACCTCTGACACACTAATATAATATTCTGTTTCCTACCTATTTAGTAGTCGAGTTGCAGTGGTGGAAAAAAAAATTAAGCACATTTCTCAAGTTGTTAATGCATAAGTTAAGTACTTAACTTCTATCAAGTACAGTTGATTTAATTGCTACTTGGACTTTTCTTAAGTGCGTCCTTTTTATTTTTTCATGTCTATATTTTAGAAGGATGTGTTGCATTTTAACACATTTATTCAGATGTTGTAGTTACAGTTGGAGTCACACTGCAAATTAACATTCTACATACAAAATACAAGTTGTTATTGTGTACACTTTGACATTTCAAAAAAATGAACAAAAAAATATAGGATCTATAATGATATAACACTCCAAAAAGAAGCATTGTAGATGAACACTTGTATTTAAAGCATCCTGATTCTGTACAGAAAATTTTAAATGCAAGACAAGTTACAGTAGTTTAATATATATTTTGTATTTTCATAGATATTTTTGGTATCTTTATGCCACAGACTGTATATGGTAATGGATGAAGCAACCAGGTCTCAAAAATGAGGCCTATGTTGGAGTCCCAAAAAGTGCAGTACTCCTGACGGCCACTAGATGCTGGCCCAAAAAATACTCTGACGTCACTTGACTTCAGTTCAAAAATGTTCCTTTTCAAGTCATTCTGATGTCATTAGCTAAAGTTAAGGCTTGTCATCAGTGATCTCGTGGTCCATCTGGAGAAAAAAATAAATAAAAAATTACCATATTTTCCGGACTATAGAACACACCTGTCTATACGCCGCACCTGTCTATAAGCCGCAATTGAATTTATTTGACAGTTTCATGTGGTCCACTCTGACTGGGTCTGATGTGACGACACTAAATGTATCGGCGGCACGGAGCTTGCTAGCTTGTAAAAAGCCAACGAGCTTCGTGCCGCTGATACATGAGCCACACCGGTGTTTAAGTTCAAAGCGTCGGAAAAAAGTAGCGGCTTATAGTCCGGAAAATACGATAATCAAAAACTCAAGAATAAAGTGCACAGAGACACTTGTTGCTCAGTTGTACAAACACAGGAATGGAGAAAAAAAAAAAACACAGAACACTACACTTGGATATCATATATCTTACAAATACTGAGAGTGTTTTCCCACCCGCTTGCCGGTGCCTCTGCCGACAGGTGGATGCGCCTCTGCTGCCTGTCGGATGGTGCACACCGTCAGCTCTATCAGCGCGCTCTCCTGCCTGTCTGACAATACTGCAGAGGGAGTCAGAGCGGAGCAGATACAAAGAGAAGAAGAAGACGAAAGTGAGACCGATTGTCAACAAAGGTCAGAAACAGACAGCGGGAATAAAACACAGACTGACATACAAAGTTTCAAGGAACAAGAATTTATTACATCATCTTGTCTTGCTGGTTCTCAGCCGTCATGTTATACTAGACGTGAGGTAGCCTAAAGCTATTTCACAGAGTTTTCAGAGAGAACAGTGTGAGACTGTGTGTTACTTACACTCTTCTCCCTGAACAGGCTCCTCCAGCAGAAGTTCAGTCATGCACTCCCAGTCTTTCAGCAGCTCCTGAGAGCTTTCCCACAGCGAGTCTACCAGGTAGGCTGCATGCTCATGGAGCTACACACAAAAACACATCAACAGACGTTTAGTAGGTGCAGGTACTGTGTAAAAACCAGTCTGGAAAATTGTTTAAAATAAATAATTTCCCAAACTACAGAAAAAATGCTGAAGAGTCTTATATGAAAAGCGCTTTTTAAAAAAAATGCAGCAGGGGACAATTTCATCTTTGAGGTGAGTGACCGTCAGGAAAACTGCAACCTGACAAAATATTTGGACGATATTACTACTTAGATTGTCTACAGCCATGCAGCAGTGCCAACTCTTTCGTCCCCTCAGTGTGGTGGAAAACAGAGGACTGAATAATTAAACATGACTTGATGTGAGATGATGAGGCTACATGTGTTTGCGTGCTCAACATCTAAAACAAGATGTGTGTTCGTGCCAAGTGTGCAGGTGGTACCTCGCTCTCCAGGAAGAAGAGCACCAGCATGCGGATGAGGTTTCCGTTGGGACTGCTCCTCCCTCTGCGCTTGGCCAGAGCTTCTTCTGCCTGTGGGTCATGACGACTAAACAATCTGATAGACGGAGAGTAGAGAGCAGATAGAAATCAAGAAGAGACGTGAGGAAAGTGTACACACAGTTAGTTAAGCATAAATGGGACAGACAGATATTATAGTTACATCAATAATGGGGTAAAAACTGCCTTTCTTCCAAAGTATAGATATTATTTCAGTTCATGACTGTACTCACTTTCTATGAAGGAACTCCCCAGCAGCGACAGCCACTGGCCGGTGAGCAGAGTAAACCAGGTGGTACACGTTCTCACAGTCCTCATTGGACAGAGCGTCCTCACTGCCCCTGCAGAGGACAAACACAATCAGTTGCACACAGCACAAACAAATCCTCACCAACCACGGTGGCTCGAAACAATCAAAACAACACTGTAGGCAAAACACTGGATTATGATGTGCTTTAACAGCGAGATCAATTTTAAATACAGCAAATAATTGAAAAAGTTCGGGGAGTTGAAAAGAAGTATTACGAGTTTTTGTACGTAAGCATGCAAAGAGAGTCGAGAGGTATCAAAGCTACTCACTGCAGGATGAGTGTAACCAGTCTGATGGCCTCCACAGCCACGTCGTACTCCTTATCCAGTGTCATTGATACTATTCGGTCCTGCGAAAACACACAGAGTTCAACATGGGAGCAGCTGCAAAGAGCCAGGATGAGTAAACACAAACAAATCAGAGTCATAAGTGCAGCTTCAGTTTCTTATTGCTTCTGTTACCTTGAAGCGGTTCGTGAAAAGCTCTAGCTTGGGGAACAGCTCTCGGTTTGTGTACAGGTTCTGCAGAGCTTTGAGGCACTTCAGACGCACCTCTCCTTGCTGAAAGGAAAAACAAAGTTCAAGCAAAAGGAAATAACCGGAAATAAAAGTAAATCACGGGGGGGCTAAAGATCTACTATTCTGTGTTTGTGAAAAAGCATTAGGCCCCTTGAGTCCATGCAGTTGGTGTCTGATCAGGTGTTTGTGTGACTGTGTGCTCACCCTGTCGTGTAGTGTCCAACCAACATATTTCAGGTAACTATCATTAAGAAATGCGTCGCTGTACATCTTCATCCACACTCCGATCTCCTCGATGCAGATGGCTCGGATCTCAGCGATCGCATCCCTAGGAAATAAAATAAACACACTGTACATTATCACTAGCCTTATGCTGACAATAAACAAGGTGACAGATGATTACAAAGTGTACCTGTAGCGATGCACAAAGATACCCTTGAAGATGGAGTTCATCATATTTTCTATTTCATCTTGGTTTTCTTGAAGCTGCACGACAAAAAGTTAAATTTTAAACCTTAACTTTTAACTATACATGTTAAAAATTCAGTATTTTCACGGTTGTAAGTGAAACGTTGTATCAAACACAAGCCGACCTCCTTTCTTTTCTGTAGCAGCAGTTCCAGCTTCTCATTGGCTCGTTTGCCGGCGATCTTGTTCCTCTCAGCCTCGTACTGTCTCTGGGTGTTGTCCTGGTGAATGCTCAGGTTCAACGCTACGTTTACGAGTGCTGTCATCAGCTTCATCGCTACACAGAGATTTAAGGAGAAAAAAAAAAGCACATGATAGCTTTGATACTTCAAGTATTTCCTATCTCCTTTTAAAACCCTGTCAGGCACCGTGCTGTTACCTGCTAATGTGGAGGTGTGTCTGAAGGCTCGCACTTGGGAGTCCGACAGTCCGGTGAGGAGGGAGATCACGGTGTCCATCATGTACTCATCGTAGATGATGCTGTACTGACACTGGCGGATCAGTACGCTGATAAATTCACAGAAGTTGTAGCGGAACTTTTTCCACATGGGGCCGGGCATGGTTAGAGGATAATCCCCACTGTCCTGTTGGCAACAAACAGAGTTATCAGATGATCCAGGTTCAAGGCTTGGTACTGGAAAGCTTCTGTACTTCTGAAGTGAAGACTACTGCATCGTTCAGCTCCAGGTAACAACTATAGAGACACTGGCTTTCGTCTCAGGCAGTAGAAAATCTCCAGCAGTTTAAAAGTGATCATGAGATTTGTGTCATCCTTCAAGATCTCAAAAACCCCAGAGTGGGCCTCCCTCCACAGCCTTTCTATTTACTTCAGGATGTGATTTAACATTTTTATTTCTTGTTTTTAGGGTTTAAATGGTTTGGTATTCATTATAACCCAATTACAGCACTGAGGTCAACCAACCAAGCTCTTCAATGCTCTGACATCCAGGGATGAAAAACAGAGATCAGACTTCTGCAGTGGCTGCTCCCAATCTGCAGGACAGATGTTAATTTCTATAAAAACAGCTGGGGTCCTTTGAAACCTTCAAGTTGCGCTCTTTTGTCATGAGCATTTTGATGTCATACTTTATTATGAAAAACTTCATGAACTCATGATCACTTTAAATGTGTTTAAATGAGAAAAGATCACATCTGTCATGAATAAAGGACAAATTCTTTTATCAACCACTGCCAGCTGTTTATTATTCTTAGCTCTGCTTATTGTATTGTGTGGTGTCAAAAATGTGTCATGCAGTAGGATGAGGGAAAAGAAAACGCAAAATAAAAACTGAAGCTTTGAGTGACTTGCACTTTAAAGTCTGCATTTCTATCACATCTCAACCTCCTCTAAATATACTTTTTCTGTTCAGAATATATTATTCAAATTCAAGTGGATATAAAAGTGTGACATGAAAGCATCAAATACACTTAACGTTGCATTTATCCTGAGCCAGGATCGAAACTAGAACTCTTTGATGGTAAAGGGACCTATTTACAAAGCTAATAATAAACACAGCAATACACCAGCTATTTATATAATGGTGTTTTAGTTTTTTTTTCTTGCTGACATGAGCAGTTACCTCGTCAAACTCCTCAGTCATCTTCCGGATGATCTCTGCGTTCTGCATGTTCCTGAACATCTCAATCCTCACAGTGCCTGGTCACAGAAGAACAGTGATGCAGATTTGTTATTCCAGCAGATTTCAGTGAAAACGCAGCAGTGTGGTCGACTTACCTTTGCAACCCGAGCACTGGATGAAAAAGTTGATGAGGTCCAGCAGCGCCAAATCTCTGTCCTGTTTATACGACTCGATCCACTCGTCCACCACGGACTGTAAACACACACAGAGAGGGGAACACATGCAGTCACCACAGTGAGAATTGTAAATCTCAGTCCTCTCAGCAGCCATCCAAACACACAAGTGGGAACTTCAAACCAGAGTTTTAAATGACACAGGTGTAAAGTCAAACCTGAGTGTAACATCATTTGAAATAAGAGCAAAGCCAACTTCACACTGGAGTACTGACACCCACCTGCATGGCACTCTTGCCCAGTTTGACCACTTCAAACAGAGTGACGGGGTCTCCGCCGTCTCCATTATGCTGAGCCACACCATTTGCTTTCCCTCGCCCTCTGGCCACGCCCACCGCCTTGTCCGCCGGTGACTTTCGTGGCTTCTTATTGGATGTCTGCAAGGAGGGAAACATCAATTAGGAACAAAACACACTCAAAATCACCCTCACACATACACAAACAAATATACATAGTGGAGATGATACGAGCTTGTGTCCACACCAGCATACACATTCATTTCCCTTTGGTGATTAAAAAAAAGTATTTTCTGATCTTTATCTTAAACAAAAAACAGAAACAGACCCAAACAGACTCTCAGTAATTTCCTCTTTCTTAACAAACACACTCCACTGACACACAATCACACCTGTGCTTGTTTTCCAGGCCTCCCTCTCTTCTTCTTGCCTTTCACCTCTGGATCTTCCATCTCACTCATGCTCATACTTAAACCCACTGCGTCCGTCGCACCAGACTCATTGGACGAGTCCCTGAAAGAGCAACAAACAAAACACATTAGATGCTTTCATTCAACCACAAATTTAATTTCAAAATGACAGATGTTGTTCATTACAGTTAAACTAAAATAATGAAAAACAATTACTTTGTTTTCACATATTGTTCAAATATCATTTGCTTTGAGATGGGCTGTTATAAATTCACAAACAAGTGTTTCCCTGTGAGTTTCCACAGATACCATTTAATTCTTCTCCTAACAATTATCTTTCATCTGCTGGACTAAACAGGGTTTCTACACAGATTCCCATAATAAATACAAGACTTTTAAACATTTTAACACCACCATAACTGATTTTTGTCACTATGTCATTATGCACCAATGGGCGTCACTCACTGCAGGACAGGGAGCTCCGAGGTGATCATCGTGGTCGGTGGGGGAGCTGGTGACCTGTGCAACTGTGTGTGTGTGTGTCTTCAGGACTGAGCGTGTGTCAGCTGTGAGGATGGAGGTACGAGATGAAGGCAGGTCTGAGGGGGGAGAGGTCTAGAAGGGCAGGGGGAGGACAGGCTCCAGGACGGACTGTGCTCAACTCGCTGGCACTTAACTCTCTTCAGCTCCTGGAAACAAACAGAGAAACAAAGAAATTAAGACTCATCTTATAAGAAGCTGTCGTGTTATCAATGAGGTTTTCAAGGTGATTCCCTTGTAATTTAAACTGTGGGAAAAATTTTCTCTACTCTTCTTATACCCTGTCTAAAGACTCAGTGTCCAAAATGTCCAACTGTATAATGTCACGCAGGCAGAGACAATTCAATCTACTTTGTTAAAAATGGGCTGTGGAGCTGAAAATGGGGAAAGGAGGACACCAACTGGTCAATTTGAGAACTACAACAGCAAAATATTGTGAGCCGGGTGGGGAGGATTTGTACACAGAAGTGCTGTGGTCAACTATTTCGGCAAAGCCCTGAGAGACTTCATTAAACATCAACTAAAAAAAGTACAGTCCATCAAGATAGTGAACGTCCTTTATTGAATTACAGGTAAGATCAGCTGATAACTTTTCAAAAATTCATAGACATGATAAAACAAGCAGAAACGTACTCTTAATCAAAGTCTTGCAGTCTAGTTAAATAAAGTTAAAGTATCTTTGTTTGATAAAAGTTTTTAAAAAAAATCTGATTTACAACAACAAAGGGGACATGGTGTGAAAACTCCACAAAAGATGCAGCTTAAATGAAACAATCTAAAAATGCCCTGCAGCCACTGCTGATGGCAGGTTGCCATGGTCACCCAGAAAACTGGCAGCTAAGTTAATTATAACACTAGTTTTTGACCTGTTCATATGCTAATGAGAGCAAAGAGCAGAGGCTGAGCAATACCGCACTCAGCCAAAAGAGGCAGTATGATCCACAAAGTCCTCGACCCAAAGTCCATCTCCAAGCCGCCTAATTGGGTTTTTACCGGGAAAAGTGGGCCGGAAAAAATCAACTACCACTCATTTAAGTCACAGCTTCAGTTCCACTCGGGTTGTGTTCACCCACAAAGTGTTTTAGGGGTGTATTTTCCCCAGAGTGTGTGTGAGTGCATACGTGTGTGTTTGAAAGTAGGTCTGGGCAACAGTAGGGGGCAGGCTAAGAGAGTGTGTATTTAAATACTGTCTTCCACACAGTGTTTGTACTGTGGAATAGTATGGGCAGGAGAGCCCCCTGTTTCACCATGCTGAACCACACACACACACACACACACACACACACACACACACACACACACACACACACGCGCGCGCACACACACACAGCCATTTATCTTGCTCGCTGTTCACAC